>VSMD01096953.1:0-14627 GCA_008750895.1 Mirza zaza
TGGAGGGGACGGGATCTGGCCCAGTGTTCGGCTCTGCGGCCTTGGCAAGTGGACAGAGGGGACCTGGGAGGCGCCTCAGGCGAGGAGCTTAGAGGCGGCAGAACTTGGGAGGTTTCCTTGCACTGGCCCTGCTGATGGCACTGTCCCTGGCACACTGCTGACGGCAGAGGACGGCCGGCCCGTGCCCCCCCAGCCTGCAGGAGTGAGCAGCGGCGGCCTGTGCAGACCTCCTGGGGTCCAGCAGCTCAGCTGGGCCCCGCCGGCGCTCGGGTGCTTGTCCCCAAGCTCGGGCATCGCAGGACTCGAGGTGATGCCAGGCCCCAGCTGGACCCTGTCGTGCCCCCTTCTTCAATGGGGCAGCAGCGTTTTGTCACTGTCCCTGGGGCCTTGGGTGTGGGGACAACAGGCGTCAGAGGACAGACATCCAAAGCCGCGGTCTGAAGACTGAGGACCCAGGTGGGCCTGGGCCTCTGGACCAGTCCCCTGCGTGGTCTGGACGCCATGAACGCAGCGGGAAGCCAGGACTCTGCTCGGCCCCGGGAGAGCGGCGCAGGTCTGTCCCAGCAAGGGGCAGGGGAGGGCTGTGCGGTGGGCAGAGCCCGGGCGGGGAGGGGCACAGCACGGCCTCCCTGTGGCCTTGGGGGGCCGTTTCCCCACCTGGAGGCTGTTTCCTCGTCTGTGCACGAGGGACCGGGTGACATCCTGCTGCAGACACCTGTTCCCCTGTTAGGGCCGCGCCTTTGCACCTCATCTCAGCTGTCCCTTCCCTGCCTGCCGACCCCCAGCCCCCACGCCGCAGTGGGTGGGAGATGCCAGAGCAGAGCAGCCCCCACAGGGCCCTTGCTTGCCGCCCCTCCCCCTTCCCTGGGGGCTCCCTGCCCCTCCCCCGCTTGGGGACCCTCCCCCCTGCAGTCACCGCAGTGAACTTGTCTCCATCTCTCCCCTCCCTGCGCGCTGCCAGCCCCGTCTGCCCCGTCCCCGTCCCAGGTGCCTAGACACGCGTGTGGACGGCTCTTCTGCATGGCAGGGGCCCCAGCAGGGGCCTTGAGCTGTGCTGCGCTGTCTGCCCATGGCTGTCTGTCCCTCTGACCCCAGTGTGGCTGCCCACCCTGGCTGGTCCGGGTGTCCTTGTCCCTCATCCTGAGCTTCCCACTAGCTGTGAAGAGACGATAACGGATAACCGCTCTGCAGGAGAGAGCGGGGGGGCCAGGCCTGCGGATGGGGTGCAGAGGCCCTTGGAGGTCGGGCCTGGGGCTTCGGCTTGTTGTAGACTAAGGAGGGCTCTGGGCAGGACGCAGGGTGGCGCAGACAGGCTCCTCTGGGACCCGAGGCCGGCGAGGGAGGAGGGGCAGCAGGCGGGTGCCCTACCGCTCCCCAGCCCCGCCCTGGCCCCACCAGCTGTCTCTCGGGCTCTGCTGCAGGGGTGACAACCACAGGAAGTGTGGGGGCCAACCGCCCCATTCCTCCCAGCCCCCCCGCATTAATCCCTGCAGGATTAGTCCACAGCTGTCTGTGGAAGCCGGGCTGGGTCCCTAAGCCTGCCCTGGGCCAGGGGCCAGCCACGCCCTCCTGCCCGGGCCTTTGCACGGCCGCCTGTGCCTCCTCAGAGGGCTCCACACACGGGGAGCCCCCTGCGCCCCTGGGTGCCTCCTCCCACCCGGTGCTGCCTGCCTGGGCGCCTGGGCGCAGGGACCCCCACCCAGCCCCCTCTAGGTTTCTGTCTACGGGTCTGGGGCTCAGCAAGTGCGGGTTAGGGACACAGGCCCTTGCCTCCCCCCAACTCTGAGCGGGCCCCTGTCTGCCCCCCAGACTTGGGATCCCACGGAGCCGATGTCCGAGAGGCTTTGCAGCAGCAGCCTGTGCCTGTCCCTCCTCGGCCCTTCCTCCGAGCCTTGGGGCTGCTGGTCCATCTGAAACGCCTGCACTGGGACCTGGGGTGACCTAAAGTCACCAAGGTGTGACTTTAGGTTTCTGTCTCCTGCAGGCCGGCAGAGCACGGAGCTGCTGTGGCTGAGTGATGGAATGAGGGGTGGGTTCAGGCTGGGGCGGGGTGTCCTTCCAGCAGGCGGATATGGGGGCTCTGGGCCCCGTCTCCGTGTGTGGGCTGAATGCAGTCACGGCGGCCTCAGGCCCAAGGTGCGAGTTCCCGCCCACGTTTGAGGAAAGAGCCCTGAGGGGAGGGGCGGGAGGAGGTCCCTGGGTCCCAGGGCACAAGACGATGACATGGGAGACCTGTGCCGCCTGCCAGGCCCAGCTTCCCTGGACCCCAGGGCTGGGTGGACGCCGTGCCTGCCACCTCCTCTCCGGGAGGGGAGTGCTCTTTGCACCCCGCCTTGCAGATACGTGGAAACTGAGGCTCGGTGGGGAGAGGTTTGCAGTTACACAGGCTCCAGACCGAGCTCTGGCCCAGAGACCCCCCCCTTGTAGAGAACCCTCAGGGGCTCAGGCGTCAGGGCTGTGGGGACGGTGCCTGTCGGGTGGGTTAGTGGAGTGACGACTGAGGGGTGTCACTCCCATCTGCACCCCCTTCCTTGGGGCCCCTCCCGACGGGTGTTAAGTGTGTGTCTTTGCTTTTCTGTGTCTTCCAGAAGGCGTGGTGTGGTTCCGTTGCAACTGTTTCCACCGTCTGGGTGGGGAGGTCGTGCACCCTCAGCAGTGGCCGAGGCCGAGGGAGAGTGTTCCGGGCTGTTCCGGGCGCTGTAGGCGGGGGTGGGCGGGGGCCCGCTCGCACCGGCTCACAGGAACCGGCTGTGAGATTTCCAGTAATTTTGCGAGCTGGTTGCTGAACACAGCCATGATTAAAATCAAATTAAACTAATTAAGTTATGTAAATTATGTAAAACATAGAAACGACATAAAAAGCAAAGATAAGAAACACTCAGAACGTATCGTATCTTAATTATTTGTATCTGTTATCTGTGCTCTCATCACAGACAATCAGATTGTATCTGGGCAGCGGAAATGCTGTAGATGCCGTCTGCGTCCTCCCAGCTCCTGCCCGGCGATCTCACGCGTCTGCGCCCCGGAAACCCGCAACCCTGCCCCCCACGCCAGGCTTCCCTCCTAGGGGGGCTGCTTGTGCAGCCTTGACCAGCAGTGCCACAGCCCACATGATTTGGTGTTTTCCACATTAGGAATGAAACGTGACACTCTAAAAATATTTATTTATGAACTCTTGTTAACAATAACAACGCATTACATTTATATTAACGTTGCATGAAATATAACTATTTTCTCAAAAACAAAAAAACAAAAAAATCCACTGAGAAGAGAGGTGTCGCTTTGTGTTTCTGCAAATCTCGTGACTGTCGGGCTGGTAGCAGAGCTCGGGGTTCTCCCGCCCGCGTCTGTGTCCCTGCCTGTCGCGACGCCTGTGGCGGGAATCCACGAAGAGTTCTGGCCTCACGTGGGCCAGCTGCCTTTTCAGAAAACCGTGGGGGCCCTTACTGGAAGCTGCGGCCGAACCGGGAAATGGTGGGTTTGACAGGCGGTCGCGACGTGGAATTGAAACCACATTGCAGGGACCCTTGTGTCTTGCTACGTCAGCGCCCACTGGTCTGTTTTGACTTCGCATGGCTTTGGGATACCGTGTTTGGGTCGTCGGAAATTACTGATCGCTGAGTCGCACGGTTTCTCCGAATGTTGACACCTTTCATTACGTGTTGTCCCAAATCACGTTAGCATCACCACTGATCTCGTTGAGAAATGCTTTAAATATCTGGAAGCTGACAGCCTCACAGTGGTGGATACAAGTTTTCCAAAATATTAATTTTCACCTAAGCTTGAATCTTAGCATCGGCAACAGATCCTGTCGCTCCGTTGTTTTGCTTTCAAATTTTATTTCTTATTATATAACATTGACAAACTGTCGTTGTGTGTATTTAAGGGATCCAGTGATGTTGTGGTTTTTTAATACACAACGTGAAATGATTACATCAAGCTAATTCGTATATCTGTCACCTCAGGGCAGTTAACATTTTTGTGCTAAGAACATTCGAAATTCACTCTCAGCAGTTCTGAGCTGGGCGATACTCTGTTATTAGTGATGTTCACCACGCTGCGCGGTAGGAGAAATGAAAACCCCAAACACTCGCCCTGAACGTGGCCTCTGCAGCCCTCTGCCCCCCACCCCTGTCGTGGTGCAGATTACTCTCCACTGCTGAATTCCGAGGCTTTAGACTCCACGGCGGTGAGAACACATGGTGTTCGTCTTTCTGTAATTTGGCCTTTTCCATTTGGCATACATAATGTCCTCCAATTTCATCCAACTTATCGCAGATGACAGCATTTCTTCCTTTCAGAGGCTGAACCACGTCCCATCGTGTCTGCCCCACATTTTCTTTCTCCACCCAGCCGTGATGGACACTCGGGCCCATTGCAAACCCCAGCCGCTGCGGGTGGTGCCGCAGCCGCCACGGGGTGCAGACGTCTCTCCGACGCTCGGATCTCGGATCTCTTGGGTAGGTCCCCGCCGTGGGGTGCAGGATGCCCTGCACTGTCTGAGTGGCAGGCGCCCCTCGTTCGGTCTTGAGAAGGCGTCCGCCAAGCGCCCAGGCTGGCAGGGCCACAGTGTGCCAGCTGTCTTGCAGGTAAACACGGCGCTCTGCCCGCCGACCGGCTAGTTCAGCTGGAACCACCACTGCGAGATCGCTCCCCTTGGGAAGCTGCCCTGTGCAGCCACAGCACTAGGGGACCTCCTGTGTCTTCAACAGAGACCCGCTCAGGGACATGGCCTGTGGCCTCTTCTCTGCTTTAGTCCTGGGCACGGTGGCCACACCTCTGGATCTGAGCTGTGGCCTGCAGTGCCGCCTGTAAGGCTGGTGGCGGGCCCCCCTCCCCTCCCTGGAACAAAAAGAGAAAGGCTCACCGGACCAGACCCGCCAAGGACAATTGCCAGGCCCCGCTAAAAACAACAACACCTGGACCCAGATAAGAAAGTTTTCGGTTCTTGGATTCCGCAAATACCGCCAGCCCCTCCTATTTCTCAATGACCACCAAAGGTCACCCCAGTTCTTCCCACCAGAAGTCCCTAGCCCACCCCCAATCCTATAAAGACCCCCTCCAAACGGACGTGACTTCTCGGGTCCCCCCTCTATTGGGACCTGCAGACCTCTTCCGGGAACGCTCAATAAAGCCACATCGTTTGGCCTCACTCTCTCTGCTTCTTTCACTGCCGGAAAACTTTATGCCACACGCTGGAGTCTTGTCACCACCTGTGCAAATATCGCACGGGGGAAAAGACAGCCACCTTATTGGGAATCAGTGCAGACCTCACGGACTCCTGAGCCATTCTGGCAGCCCAGGCCCCGTGGGCCACACTCCGGGAGCAGCGCTCATGGCCTGGTGCCGGCCCAGCACCTTGCTCCGCTCTCCCCTCCCTTGTCCACCCTGTGCTGCCGGAGCCTGACGGTTTCCGCACCAGTCAGTCTCTCTCGTCTTGCTTCTTGTGCTGTGTGGCGCTCCCTGTGTCCCCCCAGCCCCAGCGGCCTCCAGAGCCCCTCCCAGGGCTGCTGTGAACATCTTCCCCGAGTCCCTCCGGTGCCTGGGGGACGTTCCCTGCAGAGCAGAGCTGAGTCCCGGGGCTGCACCCAGGCTCGGCGGGCGCCCCCTCGCTCATCTGGGACCTGCCTGGTGGTCTGCCCTTCCCTGACAAACTCCCTTCCCCTCTGTCTCCAGAGCCCACCACGAAGCCAGCCTTGGGCCCAGATGCGTGGCCGGGTTGCCTGTCACTCTTGCCCGCAGGCTCAAGGGGCCTGGTCGGGCCCCACCCTTCCTGGGGTCGGGCCAGGGCTGCTGAGATCTTTGCTGCCACCTGGAGCCGGGCGGGGCGCAGTCGGCCCCCAGCTGGGCTCCAGCAGGCTCGACCAGCTCAGTGTGGCGCCGAGCTTGCCTGGGCCTGTGGCTTCTCCAGGCAGCCTTAGCTCCGTGTGCGGAGACCAGAGCTGGAAGGCTGGGCCTCACGGAGGGCCTCGCGCTGGGAGGGGCTCGAGGGCTCCAGGCCGCTGGCACCTCCCGGGAGAGGACCCAGGGGTAGATTCCCAACCATGGCGCCCGTCACTGAGAGCTCTTGCCTGGGGGTCTCCACACCCGGGGACCCACGCCCAGCCGGGAGACCGAAGTTGGGTGGTAGGGATGCGGCGTGGGAAGGAGGTGTCAGGTGGTGGGGGCCCACCTGGGCCAAGACCCTTGGGGGACACTGAGGAGCTGGGAGGTGGGCCGTAGCGGGCCCTGGGTGGAAGCGGGAGGCTGGGGGCAGGCGGGCGGCCCTCTCCCTCTCTGGGTGCCGCACAGGGTCAGCTGTGGGGGCCCTAGGCCGTGCACGGGTCAGGAGGAGTGGGGTGTTGGGGGAGAGCCCGCCCTGTCCTGGCCCAGCCTCATCAGGTGCTGGTGGTTGTGGAGGGCTCTCCGGGCCTCACTTTCTCCCTCCAGAAGGTGGGGTTTGTCTGTGGTCTGGGTGGCCAGTGGGGCCTGGGTCTGGGAGGGGAGGACTCCCCCTGCAGAGGTTGGGCTTCCACCGCTGCCCTCCCCCCCGGGGGCTCCCCATCGAGGGTGTGGCAGGCCACTGACAGAGGGTGGGAGGCAGGAAGGAGGTGTGGGGAGCAGGCGGGGTGGTGGTGGGCCCTCGGTGCTCCTGCTGCGAGCCCAGCTACGCTTTGCTCTGCGGGACTCGGGGCGCCTCAGGCCTGGAACCGGAGGCAGCTGCCGGCCCCCCAGGGTGGGGAGCGGCTCTGGACCCGCAGGCTCTGAGCAGGCACTCGGGGGGCCCCTCCTGTGCAGCAGAGTGGCCGGGGCAGGCGGGCAGCTTAGGACACCAAGGGCCTCCTGGGCAGGAGCCACTGCACCCTCCAGGGCTGGTCACGCACGGAGGAGGATGTGCTGGTCCCCAGGTGGACCCCATGCCCGGGGCACTCGGCTGGGGGCTGGGCCACCCTCCGGGATCTCTGTGCTTCCTGATTAAATGGGCACAGGGGTCAGGTGGGCTCTCTGATCTGTCGCCACTGCTGCCTGGCCCAGCCCTGCCCCGAGCGAGGCCATCAGTGTGTGGTTGCCGCTGACGGCCGCCGGTTCCTGGGAGCTGGATGTTGGCGTCAGGGCCGGGATCCGAGCGGAGGCTGGAGGCCTGGGACAGGCGTCCCTCCCTTAGCCTGGGGCCTGGGCTTGGGGGCTGGCCAGAGCCCCATGGCCTGGGCGGGGAGCAGCCGGCCTAGCTGGGGACAGCCTCGTACACAGCAGGACCTACCAGGGCTTCTCCCACCCACCGCCCTCCCCACGCGGTGCCGACCCTGCCCGGAACTGCAGGAACCGGCGTGGCTGGGGCACGGGCACCAACAGAGGCCGGCAGGGGCTTCTCGGTGTCTGTGCTGGGAGGAGACCCCCTGCTCGCCTGGTGTGGTGCCGCGGGGCCCACGTCGGCGGCTGACCTCACGGTCCGCAGCGGCCTTGCCCCGTCTTGTGGCAGCCGCCGGGGCGTTGTTTCCTAATTAGGTGCAACCGTGCCAGCCCCGTCGGAGTCCCACGCCCGGCCGTGCTCTGGCAGGCGTGTCGGGGCACGGCATTCGGGCTCCCGCTGCAGCAGGAAGCTGCCGTGACTGCTCAGAGCCTGGCGGTGCCGGCCGGGTTGGTGGCTGGAGCTGGCACAGGCCTCTCGGGCTGCGTGGCTGCCGTGGTCCAGCTGCTCGGAGACCCGGGCTGGGAGACCCTGCACCCGCCGGTGAGCTGGGCAGCGCAGTGGAGGGCGTTCGGGAGAGGGGTGGGCACAGCCAGGCTAGGGCAAGGGGGGCCTGGCCCCTGGGTTTCGGGTGGGCCACGAGTCCTGGGTGCCCTGGGGCCTGTGGCTGCAACTGCTACTCCCTGAGGCCCCGGCCCTGAGGGGCACCTGGCCAGCAATTCCAGGTCTGCTGCTCATCTCGGAAGGGCTGGGCCCAGGCAGGGCCTGGGGCCTGCAGAGTGCGGGCTGGGGGTTGAGGATCAGAAGGCTGAGTGGGGACAGAGGGCCGAGGGCCCTCCTTCCTGGGGCACCGCCAGGAACCCGCGAGCCTTGGGTTTGAGGAGGGGCGGGAGGTAGAGGGCATGAGCCTTACCTGCCCGGGTGGCCAGAGCCCTTGGGCCTCCCCAGCTGTGCTTTCTCCCTGGGCAGAGCACGGCTCAGGGTGTCCGAGGGGCAGGCCTTGCGATGTCCACCTGCGGGCCGGGCCCCAGCAGCTCTGTCCTGGGCAGGTGAGAGGGGTTCCAGACCCCCCACCCCGGCCCTGGTAGTCTCTCTGTGGCCCCCAGGGAGGGGGTCAGGGGAGGAGCTGGCACCGAGGAAAAGGTGGCCCGGAAGGCTCTGGCAGGAGCTAGCCTGGGGGAGCTGGGTGGACAGTGGGGTGGGAGGGCAGGTCCAGGCAGGGCTGGTGGAGCTGGGCTCCCTAGAGGGTGGCGAGGGTCAGGCCTGGGCTCTGCCAGGTGGGCTGCCCTGGCCAACGGCGCCTGGGCAAGTGAGGGGCCTCCCCCACTGCCTGGCCGAGCAGCGACCGCTGACACTGGTGAGGCCGAAGGGCTGGAGGACGGGCAGAGGGGGGCCCACGGCCTGGGGCTCCTCCCGAGGCTGGTTGGGCTGAGACTCCGCAGACGGCCCTCGCTTTGCTGGCTTTGCCCCCTCGAGGCCGGCTGGTTTCTGTAAAATGATTCTGGTTTCGCCTTCGCGTTTCATCAAGCGAAGGGCAAAGTCCCAGCACAGAGAGACAGTCGGAAAGCTTTGCCGAGTGAGCCACGGCCACTGTCACCAACTCTCCAGCTTCACCTGCCCCACAGGGCTTGAGGTTTCTTAGGTCCTTCCCGCCCGAGTCCCCGCACCTGGCTCCTGGGGCCTCCTGCCTTGCCCGGCCCCCGCCCCAGGGTCTACGTGTGTAAGGCGCCATGGACCTGGGGTACAAAACGGGGCATGGTCCACACCGCATCCCTGCCTCCGTGGCCCCCGGACCCCGTGGGACTCTGCAGACCTCACCCACCAATGCCCTCCTGCTCTCCCCAGGTGTGTGATGAGCCGCAGGCCCAGGCTCCGTCCCAGCAAGGGCCGCCGGGGGCCCTGGGAGCAGACGGGCCTCTGAGTGTCGTCCCCTGCCTCCCGTGGATGGCCGGCCCCCACTGGTGATCCCGGCCAGGCCCACCCTTCGCTGCTGCTGGCCCGCTGAGACCCCTCTGTCATGGCGCCCCCGCCAGCCGGCCCCCTCCTTGGCCCTGCCCTTCCACCTGAGGACCCAGGGCCCGATCCGGAGAGCAGACGCCTTTTCCTGAGCGCCAACATCCTGCGCGTGGGTGAGTGAGCCTCGGGCCCTGGCTGTCCACGAGAGGCAGAGAGCAGCACCGTCGTTCCCCGCTGAGCCCCAGGGACTGTGTGGCTCGGGGTTCAGTTCAGCCACCGCGATGTCGTCTGGTGTCCCCTGGGGAAGAAGGGGGCTCCACCAACTCTCCCAGGACAGGCGGGGCCGGGAAGCTCAGCCTGCATCCGAGAGCGCCTGGCCTGCACCTGTGTCCCTCCGTGTGGGCAGATTCCGTCAACATACGCAGCCCACCTGGAGAGGTTCTCCCCGGGGGTAGCGCTCCCCGCCTGGTGCGCCGTGAGCCGCCAGGGGCAGGGCGGGTGTCCCCGCAGCTCCTGCCGTCTTTTCCCCTGCGTGGTGCTGGGCTGGAGTCTCCGACTGGGAGCCTCTGGGTCTGGTGCTGGTTGGGTGTGGAGGCCTCAGGGAGCAGGGCCAGTCCTCTCCCTTCTGAACTCCTGGTTTGCTAGGCTGCTGTGGGAGCCGCAGGCCTGTCGCCTGCTGCCCTGCCTGTGTGTGCACGTGTGTGTGTGCGTGGTGTGAGTGCACACCAATGCCCACTGCTGCTGCTCTGCCTGGGTCCCTTGCTGCCCCCCGGGGTAGAGCTGTGGAGGTGAGCACGTGAACGTGTGTGCCGACGTCTGCATGTGTGTGTGTCCCTGGTTGCGTGTGCATGTGTTCACGCTCCGTGCACCCTTGTGCCCTGCAGAGGCGGCTCCGGCTTGTTAGGCCCGCATTCCCCAGATGTGCCTGGACAGGCCTCCCCCTCCCGAGGGCGGGGATGTGTCTGCCTGGCTGCACACAGCCTCCTGTGCTGCGGGCAGCCTGGCTTTCGGCACCGTCTGAAAGGCCAGACGGGCAGGGAGCAAGCTGTGCCCCTGGTCCAGGGCCCCTGAGTCCCTAAGGGCCCCCGATGCCAGCGGCCGGCAGTCCTGGGTGCAGACACTGCGTGGGGTGTGAGCGCAGCGGTGCCCAGGAAGGGGGCCCGCGGGCCGTCCCTGCCCCCGCCTGGTTAGCCCCTGCTGGGGTCGGGCAGGTCTTGTGCCGGGCGCTGGGTTGAGGATGGGGTGGGGGTGCTCAGTCTGGCCCTTGAGGTCTTTCCAGAAGGCTCCCTGAGGCAGCCTCTGAGCAATGGGAAGGTGCCCAGCCGAGAGGGTGGCCGGCTCTGGCTCTCCAGCTCAGGGACCCGCCCTGTGGCAGGTGGGTGGCCTCCCGGAGGCTTCGGGGCGGGGCGGCCGCTGCAGGTTGTCTCCCTGGCGGTGGGGGCTCCGTCTTGGTTCAGACTGAGGCTCCTCCTGTTTCCTTGAGCCAGTGGCTGCCCCTCCCCTCCCGTGGGGAGCCAGCGAGGTACCTGGTGATGTGGCCTCCACCTGCTCTGGGGAGGGCGTGGCCTGGCCTGCTGGGCTTTGGGGTCCCAGGTTGGGCGGCTGGCACACAGCCCAGCCACTCTTGCCTGGCACCGGTCCTGTGTCCCCTCCTCCGGTCCTGTGTCCCCTCCTCCTGGACTCACGGCTGGGGCTGCCCACAGCGGGGCCGGGTCCTATTCCTCAGATGGGGTGTTGGAGGGGGGAACCCCACAACGCTCGCTACGACCTCATCCCACCGGGATGCGCAGCAGGGGCGGTGACGGGGAGGGACAGGTTTGGGGGCACAAGCACCTGTGTGAGGAAGATGGCCCCCCCGGCTGGGCTGGAGGGGGGGGACAGTGTGGGGCCCAGGCCCAGTCTGGGGGCAGCAGACAGCACTGGGGGACCCTCTGGATCCCGCTGCCCCCACGGCTGACAGCGCCCTGCCCCCGTGCAGTTTGTCTCACCCCAGTTCTCGCGTATCCATGGTAACCGGGTTTCATCTGGACAGCGCAGTCCCGTCCCGCAGGCCAGAGGATGGGGAATGCGAGGACCTGCTGGGCACGCGGCTGAGCCACGCGGCTGCGGCTTTTGGGTGTGTACTCGCCGTGCCCAGCCCCCCAAGTCCCCCTGCTGGGGATGGGGAAGGCCTGAGCTGCCCGGGCCTGTGCCAGGCCGCCTCCCGGTCCCAGTCCTCTCGGTGCCACTAGGGTCACAGGTGCCAGAGGGAAGGGTCAGAGCTGGGGTGTGCAGGCCGGGGCTGGGCAGACTCAGTGGGCAGCTCCCCATTTTGCGGAGCTGTCACGGGCAGCCGCGCCAGCCCTGAGAGACACCTGTGTGTCATTCCTGTGGTTAGGTGAGGGCACCTGTGGCAGCTGCTCCCTGCTCTGTCTGGGGCTCCAGCAGCACCTGCTTTCTGCTCCCTGTGCACAGAGGGGGTTGGGTGGGAGAGCTGGGTGGGAGAGCTGCCACCCCCCCATGGATGTGCCCATCCCACCACCTGTGAGCTGGGGCTGCGTTCCCCTCGGCAAGGAGCTGGCGGCAACGCAGGTCTGCGTGGCATAGCCAAGACCCCTGAGAGCTCAGAGGCGGGAGGCTTGTTTGGGCTGCCCCCCAGTACTGAGCCAGCAATGCCAAGGGGTCCCCCTTCCACTGTGCCCCTCCTAGCCCAGACCCCAGGCCACGGCGGCTCCTGTGCTCTGCACGGCCAGGCACGGAGATGGTCCCACTGACCTAGCTTGGGGGCCCTGGGCTGGTTCCTGCTTCACTGGTGGATGGAGGGCCCGGCCAACCAGGGAGGACCCGCGACGGGCCAGGGCGTTGCTGGGCGGGTGGGATGCGGGCTGTGGTCTGGCTCATGGTGCTGGGCCGACTGGCCGAGGGAGCAGAGATGGGAAGGTCTCGTGGGGTCGGTGACACTACCTGGGATTGCTGGTCGCCCAGCCTCTGAGGCCGACGGGTCCTCCCTGGCACCCCCGGGTGGGTGGGCCGGCAGCCAAGACACTGCCTGGCCAGGGGCTACTGAGGCACAGCCAGGCCCTCCTGTGCCCTGGACGTGCTGGGAAAGGCTCCGCCCCTGAGGGCCCGGGCAGCTGTTGGGAGTGCCTGTCTCTCCGTCCTGGCCGAGCTGGGCTGAGAGCTCCGCTGGGGACAGGAACGGAGTGTCCACAGGGCAGGACGTGCAGACCCCGGTGCTTTCTGACTTCTACGCGTGCTCAGACCTGCTTCCTGGGGACTTTACACGTGCTGCATGTCGGCTTCTTTTGCATGTTTTTTTTCCTTGACTATGAAAGCAAGACTCAGAGGAAAGGCTTTGGCACGTACAGGAAGATATAAGGGGGACATGAGACCCGCCATCACCGTCTGCCCCACAAGCCCTGCGTGTGCAGGTTTCTGTCCCCTGCCGCCTGTTCTCCCAGCAGTGCCTCCGACCCTCCCGGCCAGCCCAGCCCAGCCCGGGGCTCTCGCCACGGCTGGCTGGGTCGGTTCCCGTTAACCTTTGAATTTTCTTCCCTGGCTGCTTCATGCTGCAGCAGAGGCAGCGTCTGGGAGACTTTGAGCGCTCCTGTCATGAATAACGCTGCCAGGGAGCTTCTCCCACATGCATCTCGCGTGCGGCTTCCCTGTCTGCGCCGCCGGTTGCTCCCTTGGAGGCCGCGGTGCTCTGACCGTGGGCAGCGGCGCTTGATGTGCGCCGAGCAGACAGCACGCTCTTTGAAGCTCCCACCTTCAGCTCTGGCTGAGCAGACAGAGGCGGTATCTGGCTGAGCAGGTGCTGGTTGCAGCTTGGGGGGAGCTGGCTGGGGAGCCTGTGCAGGGAGCACCACCCCTCAAGGTCAGCCCCTGCCTGGGGCAGGCCCAGAGGTTTCTCTAGGGGTAGGCGGGACACCGGGACTCAGCCAGAGGCCAACGGACGCTGGAGAAAGTGGCCCCAGCTCCGGGTACGGTGGCGCTCGGGGCCCCTTCTCTCCGTGGGCACCGGGGGGCTCTGGGCAGGGGAGTGCCTCCCTATTTATCCACAGTCAGAATGCAGCCTGGTTCTGAAAAGCAAAATCAAACTCTGCCCCCTCCAACCCCCCCGAGCAGACAAAACAGACGTCACCCAGTCTGAGCCGTCACCTAGCTGGCCTCAGACCACAGAGGCCAGGGTGACTTCTGGTCGTGTACGAGTATGGGAAGGGCCTGTCCCTGGGGACACCAGCTCCCTCCCCAAGCAAGCAGAGCCGCAGCAGGCTGCCTGGGCTTCCTGGTGCCGGGAGGAGGTTGCACTGCTGGTTTTGTCCCCACTTGGAACCAATCAGGTCCCTCTCCCTGGCGAGGTGTGCAGCCAAGTGCTTTATGCGGTAAGAGGTGATCCTGCCGAAACGCGTCCTGGGCGGGCGGTGCAGGACTGGCTGTGGGGTGTTTGTGTCCTCGGCATCCGCGCCGTGGCTGGGCCCCCGGAGAGACCTCGGGCCCCACAGGAAGGGAGTCCCTGAGAAGCAGCTGCTTCCCGGGAGGCTCATTCTGGGGGGTCCCCGGCCCGTGAGCCTCGGCACACCCCAGGCCTTGCAGGGCAGCAGGACGCGGACACCTGGCTCTGCCGGCAGACGGGGCGGGCTGAGTCCGGCCATCCTGCCTGTCCGCAGGGAAGTGGACGCTCCAGGGGCCCTGCTGGGAAGGAGGGGACACACCACACAGGGCAAGGAGAGAGTCTGGGAGCTGGAGGAGGCCACCTGGGTAGTGGACAGGCTGGGGACTGGGTGGGACTGTGGGAGGGGCCTGGGGACTGGCTCTCAGACCACCCTGGTGGCCAGTGGAGCTCAGCGGAGGCTGCTCTGGGCTCCCGAGGCACAGGTCGGAGGCTCTCCGCAGGGACTGGGGAGGGGCCGAGACAGGGTCCCCTGGGGAGGAGAGCGCTGGGAAGAACTACTAGCAGGTGGGGCCCGCGTGCAAAGCTCTCAGAGTCCACCGCACACCCGGCCCCAGCTGTGGTTTCCAGGAGGGAGGAGGCTGTTGTCCAGAGTCCTCTGGGGGCAGCTGGGTGAGGCCAGGGCAGAGAGAGGATGGAGCCCCGCTGCTCTGCCCAGGGTGGGGTTAAGTTCGCTGCCTGGGAATTGGGCTCTCAGAGTGTCCTTTCCTCCGGCCAGGAAGAGGGCCTGGCACCTCCCCCCTGTCTCCCTCCCCGCGAGGCAGCAGCAGTTCCCAGAGCTGAGCCGTCGCCCGTGGTTCTGTCTCTTGGGAGAACTGGAGAGGCAGATGGCCGGCTGTGTGGGCCTGGACTGAGGGCCGGGCTGTTCTGTCTCATTTTGCCCTAGGGACTGGCGCTGAGTGGGTGACCAGCTGCCTCCTGGGCACAGTGTCTCCTGGTCTCCTGAAAGGTGCAGGGCTGGCCTTCTTGGGCTGGGCAGCGTGGCCACCGGTGAGATTTCCTAAGAGGCCAGCCAGCTGAGAAAGGGCTGTCCTGGGGGGCTCTGGACGGGGGACAGGGTGGGCAAGGGGG
>VSMD01096954.1:0-68221 GCA_008750895.1 Mirza zaza
TCACAGCAACCTCAAACTCCTGGGCTCAAGCAATCCTGCTGCCTCAGCCTCCCAAGTAGCTGGGACTACAGGCATGCGCCACCATGCCTGGCTAATTTTTTCTATATATATTAGTTGGCCAATTAATTTCTTTCTATTTATAGTAGAGATGAGGTCTCGCTCTTGCTCAGGCTGGTCTCGAACTCCTGAGCTCAAACGATCCGCCCACCTCGGCCTCCCAGAGAGCTAGGATTACAGGCGTGAGCCACCGCGCCCGGCCAATTTCTTTCTATTTATAGTAGAGATGAGGTCTCGCTCTTGCTCAGGCTGGTCTCGAACTCCTGAGCTCAAACGATCCGCCCACCTCGGCCTCCCAGAGAGCTAGGATTACAGGCGTGAGCCACCGCGCCCGGCCGCAGCTGGGTATTTTTATTTTCCTTTACACACATGACAACATTTAAAGTTGGGAACTATCTCGATAAATCTTTATCTCCCTCAAAGACTTTGCACACAGCACATGTGCAGGCCTGTTAAAGGAATGAACGCTGAGAAGTCCCCATGTTCCTACCTCTGGATCAGGAGCCTGGGCTCAGGATGATGGATGAGCACTAAGGTGGCAAAGCTAAGGGCAGCCTGGTGAAGCTGCTGAGCAACTTAAAACCTAAGAATTAAACTACAAACTGACCTAGAAGTTCACAGAAGGTAGAGTGCCTATACCAGCTGTTTTACCTTCCTACCAAGGTATATAGAGTGAATTGAGCTGATCACAGATACTGATGGTAACTCAGAGAGGGGGAAAAAGGTAGGAGTAACTAAGGGAAAGCTTCCCGAAGTAGGTGTTTACACAACTAGGACTGAAAATAATCTCTGCGTTGAAGAGAGGATAGTGGCTAGATAAATGACTTTAAGACGACTTGGAAAATGAACAAATCAAGGCTGGATGCAAGAAGTGACCACCAAGCAGCGTTGGGGGAACTGGGGTTGTGAACAGGTGTATGTCTCCCGCCTTCTCCGGTTATTTAGGGAAGGAGCCAGAATTCAGTAAATGCTCAAAAAGGATTCCCAGACTGGAACACCACATTCTCAGAAGGCAGAGATCTGAGCCACAGGCTCCTACATTTCAACACAAAGCCATACTCACCTGAAGCGAGGGTGCTTGTTTATTGCTTCATCTGGGAAGAAGAGGGACTTGGAAGCTCCTCCTTCAACCGGGTTGGGTTTGTACTCGGGTATTGTGAATCCAGGACAGCCTAATCTACAACAAATTGAAGAACTAAGTAGATAGGATTTGTTTTCAGGAATAAATTACGTGTAGTTTTGACATCACTGCACCTGTTAAGAACATCTCACTTCTATTATTCCCTTTTCAGATGGCTTTGTGTTTACAAAACAAATGCTCTACCATAAGGGCGGTGCACCTTTACACCCATGCCTGCACTTCTTGCTTGCGTCTTACGAACATCATCCTGCTCTTCTGTGATTCCAGCCCAGTACTAATTTACCCGAGTCTCTGCTCGCTCACAATCCAGAGCATTTACTTTGGTCCTCTCTACCTCTTCATGTAATAGGAAGGACTGACAACACAGAAGTCACTTCCCTTGGTCACGTCAGTTGTCACGGGTGCTACGTGTCCCTCCACACAGCTTCAAAGGCATCCTCTTTACCCAGTGCTAAACCCTCAGATTTTCCTCTGACCCCCTGCATACCACCACCGCCCCCCACCTCCTGGCAGGAAATTCTGGAATTCCCAGATTTGTTCAAATCTGGGAATCTGGAAGGGGCCTGCTGTTTGCCTCTGCAGACACACGAATCCCCCAAGAACTGGCAGTGTCTCTGCAGGTGTCCCCATCCACCAGAGAGTCCCTGCAGTCTGAAACCCAACCCAATGATCTTACTTGACCTAAAGAAGAGCTCTAATTCCAACACAGAAAAATGAAGCCCCATATTTATCCCTAAGTTTGTAAAGCTCAAATTCCACATCACCTGCAGTGATGCCACTGGTTTTCCCAAGTTAGTAATTTAAAATCAAAGTTAAGTGTGCTGTGAGGGAGGACAAAGATTAACAAAGTTAGTGAGAGCAAAGCAAGGGAGGCTCTTGTCAGGGTTTTAGATCAGTGGTAGGAAACTTTTGGCTTAAGGGTCAACTAGCCCATGCCTTATTTTTAACCCTTACCTTTTATAAAATAAAGTACCTGTTGGCTGCCCACATCCACCTTGTAAACAACTGAGTTGCTGATCTTATCTGGAAAACAGTTCCCAGCTCTAACGGCTCTAGAGAATTCCTGCAGCTATGTGTATTATTTACTATGAGTCTGCAAACCTTAGGAAAAGTCCTCTAGCTGAGTAACATCTTAAATCTGGGGGATTCCTTGCTAACTATAATCAGGTGAGATGAAGAGAGACGTGTTTGTCTTGAAGGGAGAAAGCAGAGTCAGAGCTCGGATCTTCAGACACCTACAGCACTGCCTTCTAAGCCCAGTGCTGTCCTATGGAACTTCCTGCAATGATGGACATGTTTCATATCTGTACTGTCCAAATCAGTGTGAAAGTCACCAACCACACCTGGCTGAGCACTTGAGATGAGGCCAATGTGAATGAGGAACTAAATTTTCATTTTATGTAACTTAAAATTAAAGTCTCATGTCTAATGTGTTAGACTACAATTCTACACTACAGAGTTTTGCCTCTTTACAGAGAAGAATCACATTATTTACACTTAAGACTGGAGTAATCCCCTTTCTCTCGTGATCCCACATTATAATAAAACTTTTATCATTTACTGTGGATGCAAGAGGAGGCTTCTAACCACTAAATAACTAATATTTGTTCTTGTTTTGTTTACAAATCCTAAAAGACCCTCCTATCCTAATACGTACGGTTACACTTTTAAAAATTATAGATTTTTAGAATAAAACTTATGCCTGTTTCAACTCTTCTTTCATAATGACATAAGCAGCTTTAAAAAAGGGCAACTATTCCATATAGAGCCATTCCCAGTTAAGGTAAGAGACACATTAGGTTGAACCAAAAACTTTATTTTACCTTGTGGTCTACAAGGAACCACCACTGCCTATCCATACTACACATTCCTAAATTTTAAAATATAAAACAATTCTGGTTTGTGTTACAAACTTTTTTTTTAATTTGCTAAGTGAAATGTACAACCCTCTTAATGTTAAAGGGAAAAAAGGAAAATGTGAGATATTAAATTTTCCAGTTCACTAGCAGTTGTCATATAACATCTGTAACCTACTTCTTGGCCTCTACTCTGATATCCTAAGGTTTTGAGGACAATCACTAGAGCGATAGCTTTGACATCTCTTCTCTCCCCCAGCAGGTCCGCTGATTTTGCCACCTTTCGATCTACCCACCCACATGCAGGCTACCCTTGCTTCCCCCCCAGGTGGGCCCCTCCCCTATCTCCTAGTCAGCTGCGGCTCACACGACAGCCCAGGTGAGGGCCGAGAAGCAAAAATCCAACCTTCCCAAGGCCTCTCACTGCTTTTAGGATGACAACCAGAATTCTTCCTATTCACACCGGCCAGCTTGCCTTCTTTTAGTTCCCAGAAGGCCCCCACTTGCCTGGCTCGTCCTAGGACTTCTGTGCACACTGCTCCCCCTCTCCAGGACATCCCTCCCTACTCCTGTCACACACCTCCTAGCAGAACCTGGACATCACTCAATCACGCACCCGCCACCCCCCAGACTGCCACATCACATGCTTTGCTCCCCACCTCTTCCTCACAGCACTGCCCCAAGTTTACACTCCCTGAATCTGTGGGCATGAGTGACTTGTCTCCCACTAGCTCCAGAGGGACACTGCCTGCCTGTTCTCAGTCATGACGGCACGCACATGCTGCACGAAGCGGGCACTCAAGCATCTGAGTGAATGGCAGAGTCAAAGATTTTTCCCCTCTTTCAAACATTAGGGGGAAGAAATGTGCCAATTCATATCAAAACACACCTGTCCACCCTCACCCAGCTGGGTTTTCTTCTTCTGACGGGGAAGGGAGTGGCCTACCCAAATGGAATGAAGGAATCACAGAAAATAAGAGATGCTTCTATAAATGTTTGACGAGTGGCTTAAATAAGGTTTTGACTATTTACATGTTACAGTGGAGATTTTTTTGTTTGTTTTTGAGACGGGGTCTTGCTCCATCACCCAGGCTGGAGTGCAGTTGCACCATCATAGCTCATTGCAGCCTCAAACTCCTGTGATCAAGCAATCCTCCTTGCCTCAGCCTCTCAAGCAGCTGGAGGTACAGGTGCACAACATCACACCTGGTTAATTTTTCTATTTTTCTGTAGAGACAGGGTCTCGCTATGTTGTCTGGACTGGCCTTGAACTCCTCAAGTGGCCTCAAGTGATCCACCCACCTCAGCCTCCCAAAGGGCTGGGATTACAGACATGAGCCACCATGCCCAGCCAATGATAAAGATTTAATAAAAAGAAAATTTCCATTTAAATATCCTTAAGACCAATGGAATAATTCTGAAAGTCTGTGTCTGTTACAGACATTATCAGGGAAAAAAAGGTATAAAAATAGTTCCAAGTGTTCTAGGCCATGGATACCAACCCTGAAAGCTCTTTTGAACTTTGAGGAGGTAAGTCTACTGTCAAGATCTAACAGACAGCTAGCATAGACAACTCACATTCATGATTTGAGAGGAATGCATTCTTGTGTAGAGGCTCTGTGTATAATACATGCAGTATTTACATACCTCATTCTAAGCTAAGAACATTATTTCACTATTTATATTTACTCTTATATATTCTAGTATATGTCATAACTACATCTGATGACAAATCCTAAATCTTTTCAGTACAATATCCAAACATGACCTAATGTTGCATCCTGTTCATAATTAATATGTATTGATAGTACACAGGGAGCACAGGTGACCTGATCTGCCACCAATACCACTACATACCAGTAGGCAAATGCTCCTTTTTGAAAGTACGTGAGGGAGCAACTGTCACAGTCAAGTGAGAAGAGCACTTGGAGGTCACCAGGAGGCTTGGCTACTGCCTACAGGGTTGGAACTGCCTGGTGGGTGTGTGCCTTGCCCTCCACGCTTACCTGCGGTAGACATGGCCACCACCGCTGGTCCTCATCATGGTTCCCATGGTGTTTCCCCCATGCCCAGGTGAGTGCTCTCACCACAGTGCTTTGGGCAGCCACTATCCACCGACTGAAGCTGCCATGCAATTTTGCCTTTAGCTCTAGCATTACACAGTCTATTATATGTGATATATAAAGTATGAACTGTACGTAAAGTGTGAGGATTGTAGAGTGAAATGCTCGGGTCACAACCTGCTCGCTTTATAACCTACCGCTCTAACATGTCTTCTGGGACATGTTAATATAGGAACTAACCTTGGAAATGAAGTTATTGTGCAAAGAGCTTGATTTTCTTCTAATATAGAAGTGGCCTCCTTCCGGCGTTCTCTCATATTGGCCTCAACTGTGTTGAATTCAGACATTGTTCCCCCGTAGGGCTGTCCAGGTGTCCCTTCAATCATGTAACTCCCATACTCTGGTCTCCAGAGGGTAGGATGGCTACAGAGGAGAAACAATTTAGTTCCATTTTATTCTTTTGCTGTAGCCTACTCCATTTTTAAAAGTTTTAAGATTGCTTAAAAAATTTAGAAACCATCAGGCACACAAAAAAGCCAAGAACTCATTCACAATTCCCAATAGCTATTACTTTTCCATAGCTCTTCATCTATAAGGGTTAACAAGCATTGGGTCTAAAATATTTGTAAGTAACTGAAAATGCACACATGGGACTCATCGTCCAGGACAAGCTAGAAAGGAGGTGAGGCCTTATAGGTGTCCAAACCCAAATGAAGCTTCCCAAAAACTAGTGAGTAGAAAATGAACTTGAGAATACATATCTCCCTTTCCCTCCTGCTCTTCGTCTATTTAAATAAATATTTAAAAACACCATGCCAGCCAAACAAAATCCATCTGCAAGTTTTATGTTGCACCATGATTTTTGATCCCGGTTATGCTTTGGCAATGTTTTTTTTTTGTCCCCCAAAAGTGCTTAATAAGTTTTTATATTTAGTTGGTTTTACAAAGTGCTTTAATATATTAATGTATTTAATCCTAGTGCCCTAGAGGTAGATATTGTCATTATCTCTACATTAAAGCAAGGAAAGGGAGGCACAGAAAGGTTAAGTAACTTGCCCAAGGTTATTCAGCTTTTAAGTAGAGGAATCAGGATTTGAAAGCCAGACAACCAGGAACCAGAGCCTGCAATTCCTAACTGCTATGCCATCCTGCTTCCTATAAAGCTGAGAAATGACTCTATATTCTAGTAGTTCCAACAGTTTCAGAAACAGGACTTCAACACATTGGCTTACTTTGGGTTTGTCCTTTCCCCCTTCTCTTGTAGAGTTTCAAGAACTTCCTCTCCAGACAGGACCAACTGGACTTTCTTATTTTCATGATCAAAAGATACCAACATGTATTCCACCTATTGAAAATAAAAGTGAGAAAAATTAACACTCTTCCAGATTTGTGCTCACTGTAATCTTCAGAAGAAAAAGGCAGGGAAACGTGAAGATTGGAAATGGTCCCCAATAACTTGAGACAGTCACATTTGCTTACACCGCAGCATATACTAAGTATTCGTTTGCATAATATGAAAACCTGTAGAGGATAGTCAGTCAATAATGGCATTGTTTGAGAACAAAAACTCTTATTCTTCCATCCTTTCTCTCCTCTATTCTACTTTATACCCTATAGAAAGGTCAAGATACCCATTTTTGCAAAATGTACTTCAAAAGAAATGAGTTTCAAATCTAAGGTTCTGTAAATTGCAGTTGTAAAGAAGCAGCTGCATTTTAAAAACTTAAAATGGCTTACTATATACTCAGTTGACTTATTGTAAGTTTAAGAAAGTGGTTACTGGACATTCCTATCACAGCAGATTATGCTTAATTTACTGGCAGATTTTTAAATAATCCCACTACAAGTTCCACTTTTGGAGAGTTAAACCATAAATACATCACTATGAAGAAGGTGCTTTAGGGGTTTCAACAATATAATAATTTAAATTGTCACAAATAATTTAAAACAACTCCTCCATTCTGAAACCACATAAAAATTTACAACGTAGGGTGCACCAGTGCATTTTTCATATCTTATGGTGGAATTCTGGTAAGAATAAAGAGTTAAATACCAAAGTAAGACTCTTCAGGGCAGAACGCAACTAGAACCTGCTTTTGTTTTCCCTGAAATTGCATGCTTTAAATCAGGACAGCTGTGTGAATAGTGAAGATTATGAATCATTATTTGTGACTGAAATAAAACCACCATTATCCATATGTAAGTGAAAAGGTATGGAACTGAAGTATTCAGGCTAACATTTGAAAATAGCATTTACACACGGCACCAACATAGTTACTGTAGAGAAGAGGTGGCAAACTGATGTCCCACAGACAAACTAGTCCACAATGTAGTTGGTTTGACTTACAAGAGTAGTTAACAAAAAAGGGGGGGAGGGGCAGGCAACAGTATACCCACTATCTCCCTGATATTTCACATGTAAATTCAGACTCTCAGCCTTAAAAACAACACCCAGAACCCCAGCACTATGCCTGTCTCTGCAGGGCTACGGCTGGATTGCTCTCTTTTAGGTGTATGTACACTGTCTGCAGTGGCCTCTTTCCTTATTTGGTGTACCTATCTGGTCCTGGAAGGCATGTGAGTCAGCCATCCCCATCACACAGAAATGGTAAGAATGTTTTGCCCTTTAGCTAAGAAATACAATTATAGGCCAGGCACGGTGGTTTACACCTATAATCCTAGCACTCTGGGAGGCCGAGGCGGGAGGATTGCTCGAGGTCAGGCGTTCGAGACCAGTCTAAGCAAGAGCAAGACCTTCCTGTCTCTACTAAAAATAGAAAGAAATTAGCTGGACAACTAAAAATATACAGAAAAAATTAGCTGGGCACGGTGGCACATGCCTGTAGTCCCAGCTACTCGAGAGGTTGAGGCAGAAGGATCGCTTGAATTCAGGAGTTTGAGGTTGCTGTGAGCTAGGCTAATGCCTCGGCACTCTAGCCCAGGCAACACAGTGAGACTATCTCAAAAAAACAAAAAAATATATATGTAATTATAAAGAGGAAAAAATGTTAGTAACCATAGGAAATAGCTCAGCGGGTTTAAACCACAAAAAATAAACTTTCAATTCACTTTTATTAGTTGCCTTACTGGTAAGTTTAGGTTCCGATCAGAATTTTTTAGTTGAAGAAATGGGTAAGACCCCTTAACCCTTTGCACTCGGCTTTTTTCTCTTGTTGCTACCGATGCTAACCGTGTCAAGTCACACTCGACATCCGAGTACAAAGGGTTAATTTAGGTACATGAACCAGAAATGTGAGATCTGCACCTGCACAATCACTCAGTGTCAAACAACTGAAGAATCTGGAACCGCATCAAGTACAGCTTGGAAGTTAGGTAGCATCTACAAAGCTGTGACTCCTGAACAGCTAAAGCTATGGAACAGGAAACTTTAAGTTCCGGGATGGATACATGAAAAGATCATAAGTATAGGAAACAAGTTTACATTTAATTGAACATAATGAGAAAGGGTATGCTTTCATATATGGATCCTAACCTTTAAACCTAGCATGCAAAAGTAGGCATGATCACTCACTTTTTACAGGTGGGCGAAGAGGTTCAGAGAAGCCGAGTAAGCTACCCAATGCCACAAGTGTCAGGCAGGGATTTGAAGACAGCGCTGCCTGGCCTAATGGCCCAGCATACCTTGCTGCTAGGACTATAGAGGATGCCAATCTCGGTAAGTGATGATAAGCTTTTTATAAAAGTATTATTAGCTACATGAGGCAGGAAAAGATTATAATATAGGTTGGAAATATCATAAATTGATTATGCTTCAATTTTATGAAGTGGGCCTAACATTGTATTATAGAAGTCGAAATGTAACTAATAGTTATAGTCATAGATTTAAACATGTGAATTGACCCATTTCTTAGACCTGGGACAGAGTGCACTTGCTCTGTGCATTCCTAACTCTCCTGGCTAAGAAGGAATCTTTCTCCTTCATTCACTCACTCTAATACATCTGCCTGGCATCATCTGCTACCTGAAGTAAGTTATTTTGTTAATCCGATAACATGCTTCCTAAAGAAAGATAAAGAGATGGGAGGCCGAGGTGGGCGGATCATCTGAGCTCAGGAGTTCGAGACCAGCCTGAGCAAGAGCGAGACCCCATCTCTACTATAAATAGAAAGAAATTAATTGGCTAACTTATATAGAAAAAAAAATTAGCTGGGCATGGTGGCACATGCCTGTAGTCCCAGCTACTTGGGAGGCTGAGGCAGCAGGATAGCTTGAGCCCAGGAGTTTGAGGTTGCTGTGAGCTAGGCTGACGCCACGGCACTCACTCTAACCTGGGCAACAAAGTGAGACTCTGTCTCAAAAAAAAAAAAAAAAAAGAAAGATACTTCCTAGCTTACTGGGTCTGTATCATTTATTACCAAAAAGAGCAGTAACTTTTGCAGCAATTATATAAGCTAAATTCAATAACTTCTGTTAGTTTCCTAGTTTTGAAAAAAAAACTGAAATCCTTAGTTTTCAAATTCACTATCTTAGCCCACGAGTTTAAAGCATGGGTAGGGCAAAAGAACAAAAAGCTCAAACTCATAATGAGTTTTAAATATCAGCCAAATGGATGACATTTTAAAGTGTTAACAAACTAAACTCTTCTTAATTAAAAAATAATCACTTCATGATCTCATTAAGCAAATGAAACAGAAAAACAACAGAATATTTACCAAATACAGAAAAAAAACAAACTTACTTTTCAATAAATGCTAAGTTCAGTTGGAAGCCATACGAATTTCCTGAATTATTTTTCAAATTCGAATTCAAGGCTTTCTGAAGTACTCATCCTCCGTAGTCACCCACTCATCCATCTGCATCAGTCCTTAAAGTAGTTTAACTTCTTAGCTTTCTGTAATTTAATTCCCCTGCCACCTTAACACTTGTATGTTTATTTCCAATTCTAAGTACATAGGAGCATACCAATGATTAAATCTATAAAAACCAAACGACAGCTCAAACGGGGTTTGGTTCAGCAACCTAGATATGCGTGATAATGAAAACCAATACATTAAGATAATGCTTTCCTATTAATAAAACACCTAAAGCCACAATGATTTATTTTGTGATTTCTGGATTTTGTCCTCATCCTAAAATTCCTTTTTGCATCCAAAGGGTGAGAGGAACAGACAAGTTCAAAGAGAAAATAATAAAACAGAGGCTCTACTGTACCACAACATGGATTCCAAGGATTAAACTGTACTAGCTTCCTAACCTTGAATAGCATCTGGGCTATAAACCCAGAATCCCAGCAACGTCTGTTTTATACATTGCACACAAACACAACTCTGAAAGCAAATGGCCAAAGAGCATCATAAATGGGTTGCAGAGGAACCAATTCAAATTCGTGTAATTAACACACTATCTCGGAAATAGGGAAAAACAATCCACTGAGCTCTATTCTCCACAGTACATAGGTCACAACTCCCTAGACGTGACTTTGGGACACTTATTTGGCAGCCATCAATTATCCTTTAAATGGGGGAGAACAGGCCCAAGAAAAATACCCAACCACTTTGCAAGACACTCATATTTTAAATATGCACTACTTTTTCTACAAATGGAAATTAAAATCCCTTGGATTTCTAGTGCTAAAAGGCTATATTTTATCCTACTAGAATAAGTCACTAATATCCCTCCGCTGTTGAATCAAGGACATCGACACATAAAAGGCTAGGATCAAAGTCACAAATATCTCTAAACTATAGATTCAAGGACAAAGACACATAAAAAAGACTATGTACTTTGCTTTATGTGTTATATAGTGTTGCTAGGAACAACCTGGACATAATAATCCTCAAGTCATTTAACACAGGTTTAAACAAAGGTGAGGTATTTTATGTCCATCTAAAATTAGGCCAATAAAAACAAAGTATCTTAACTGAGGGTCATGTAAGTACTCAGTACGATGCTAAATATAGAGGAGACAGCATAATATCTATGGCATTTGAGATAACAGTGAATATTCACATTTTTTAGGATTTATGTTGTCTTTACATGCATTTGCCACTACTGTAAAACAGAAATTTTCCTTTGTTTTAAACATTTTGATATCCTACATTGGTGGGTAAGTGTTTCAGGGAGCTCAGAATTTGAGGTATGGCTAGACATTTTATGAAATACACATTTTTAGATTTCTACTACCTTGTGGTAAAAACTGCTTAATTAGAAGACAATCTAGTTCTGTAAGAATCAGACCAATTATAGGCAGTTCCCCATTTAGGGAGGTCATACGTTTAGAAAGTTCTGTGTAAATCAGAACTAAGGCATCTCCCCGCCTCTCAAAACCATTTAAGCCACCACATGCCAACCTCTGGAGAGAAGGAACCTACCACCAAGTCCTGGAGAGATAAAGACCTGTGAGGACTCACATTCCTCGCAGATCGTGACATGAGGACTCTCCCCTTCTCATACCCTAGGAGGGGCCTATATGCAGGTTGTCAGGTCAAAGAGGGCAAGACAGTAAAGGGCTCCACATGACTCAGCCCAGGGAGAGTGGGTGTGCAGCCGCCCCCCACAGAATTAGGGGTTCATGGCCAGCTCCTCCATTCCACTGTTGGCTCTTTGCCACTGGCCCAAGCAGTTTTGATTCAATTGCTAGAACCACCTGCCGGTTCTCAGAGACCCAGTTTTTTCCTTACACTAACTCCTAAACAAGCCCACAACTATTTTGATGGTTGAGGCTCTAGTGAGACTTGATGACTAAGCAATGCCCAAACACCTGTAAGACCTGGCTCCTGTTCTCAGGCTTACACTGTTGCTCAAGTGACAGCCAATAACACTCTACAGCTGAATTATCTGTGTAAGTGCTCAAAATGACCAAAAGGAGCTGTGCATATAAAATACAGCAGGGTCTAAAATCCAGGAGCTCAGAAGGCTTCCCAGAGGAAGTGCCATGTAAATTTAGGCCGATTCCTGGAATGGGGACTGGCTGGGCAGAGGTGAGGGTCTAAGAATCCTTAAACATACACACAACCTCCACTCCTCCCCTGGGGCACTGCACTGCAGACTGCTGCATGATCACCTGCCGGGACTCAGAGATGCAGATCACCTGGGGCCCCCCCTCCAGAGACTAAGCCACAATAGTCCCTGTTCTAGGATATAAGCTGTTTTAAAGTTAGGAGTTGTGCCTTCTGTCCAGAACACTGTTTCCCTCACACAGCAAATACTTTTTGAGCACCCTCAACCATAGAGTTGGATGGCATCCATTTCCATATCTAGCACAGCACCCAAACTCGGAGCATCTAGACAGGTGCTAGCCATAGCAAGGCTACTTTATTTATTTTGAGACAGAGTCCCGCTTTGTTGCCCAGACTAGAGTGAATGCTGTGGCGTCAGCCTCGCTCACAGCAACCTCAAACTCCTGGGCTCAAGCAATCCTACTGCGTCAGCCTCCTGAGTAGCTGGGACTACAGGCATGCGCCACCATGCCCAGCTAATTTTTTCTCTATATATGTTAGTTGGCCAATTCATTTCTTTATATTTACAGTAGAGACAGGGTCTTGCTCTTGCTGGTTTTGAACTCTTGACCTTGAGCAATCCCCCACCCCTCCTGGAGAGCTAGGATTACAGGCTACTTTATTTTTTAATCACCCAATCAAGGAAGACCTGAATGACGACGAAAAGAGCAGCTGCATTTAAAATATTAATAGTAGAAAACTGAATAAGAGATCCTAATAAGAGATGTAATGAAATCTGATGTGGCTCAGAATTTGGTTTAAGGTGGACTTCCACATTAGACATGTCTAATGATAATACCGCAAATATCAAAACCACTGTTTTACATGGTAAGCTTTGAGTGCTTTTGGGGGACAAGTATGAAGTAGAAACTGCAATATTTATGCTTTTGTGTATATGATATTTTGTACATGGTGATATTTGAAACTGGTGACTGTTGATATGTTACAATTAAACCACCCTATGTCCTGAAAAGAAAATATTTTGGCAGTTTAGTCTGACATACTATCAACTTCTTAAAATGTTTCCTATATTTTGAGAAAATAGGCTATTCTGCTTCCCCCCCTTACTTTAAAAAGTCAATTCATACCACAGAATTACACAATACACTCTACGGGAAGTTTACACTTTTAGAAACCAAAACAAATGCTGCCTCTGCCCCGACTTGTTCTTCTGTTGGCATCTTAGATTAGGACTTTGGCTTACAGAGCAGGTTGCCTTTTATTTATAACATTAATTTCAACACTGCATCTAAAAAAAAAAAAAAAAAATTTCCTATAGGATCAAGCAGAGTAACTTCCTTGTCATTATCTTGGCCCACACAGAGAAAACATTCTTTACATACCTAGATTAGTGATATGAGGCCCAAGCGGAAAAATGTCAAGACTTTAAAACGAAAGAAAGGTGAAAGACCTCTACAGGAAGAACTATGAAACACTGAGGAAGGAAACTGCAGAGGATGTAAAACAAATGGAAAATCATCATGCTCATGGATCGGTGTAATCAACATTGTTAAAATGTTTATACTACCAAAGTGATTTACAGATTTATACATTCCCCATTAAAATACCAACATCATTTTTTGCAGATCTAGAAAAAATAATTCTACGCTTCCTATGGAACCAGAAAAGACCCCAAATATCGAAAGTAACCTTAAGCAAAAAGAACAAATCAGGAGACGTCACTTTACTGGGCTTCAAGCTATATCACAAGGCTGTAGTAATCAAAACAGCATCGTATTGGCACAAGAACAGAGACCTAGACCAATGGAACAGAACAGAGAACCCAGATATAAAACCATCATCATATTGCCATATGAAAAGCAGACAAAAACACTGTGGAAAAGAATCCCTATTCAATAAATGGTGCTGGGAAAATTGGATAGCCACATGTAGAAGACTGAAACAGGATCCATACCTCTCACCACTAGAAAAATTAATTCATGACGGATAACAGATTTAAACCTAAGACATGAAACTGTAAGAATGAATGAAACTTTAAGAATGAAAGAAAGAAGAACTATAAGAAAATGGTAGAAAAAACTCTTATAGACATCAGCCTAGGCAAAGAATTTATGAAGACCATCCCAAAGAGTTTATGAAGATGACCATAAAGGCAATCACAGCAACAACAAAAATAAATAAAAGAGGCTGATGCCATGGCACTCTAGCCGGGGGAACAGAATGAGACTGTCTAATAAATAAATGGGACCTGATCAAATTAAAAAACTTCTGCACAGTCAAGGAAACAATAGAGCAAACAGACTCCCACAGAACAGGAGAAAATATCTGCATGCTATACATTTGAGAAAGGGTGAATAAACAGAATCTACAAAGAACTCAAGCGAATCAGCAAGAAAACATCAAACAACCCTATAAAAAGTGGGCAAAAGATATGAACAGAAGCTTTTCAAAAGAAGATAGACTAATGGCCAACAAACACATGAAAAAACGCTCAACATCTCTAATCATCAGGAAATGTAAATCAAAACCACAATGAGAAATCACCTAATTATACTGAGAATGGCTTTTATCAAAAAGTCCCAAAATAGATGCTGGCATGGACCAGAGAGAAAGGAACATTTACACACTGTTGGTGGAACTGCAAACTAGTACAACTACTTTCTATGGAAAGTAGTATGGAGACACCTCGAAGAAAAAAAAAAGTAGACCTACCATTTGATCTAGCAATCCCACTATAAAAAAAGGCATTTTATATACAGGACACTTGCACTCGAATGTTTATAGCAGCACAATTCACAATCTCAAAGATACGGAAACAACCCAAGCGCCCATCCATATATTGAGTGAATAAATAAAATGTGTTATATGTACACCATGGAATACTACCCAGCCATAAAAAATGGTGAACTAATACCTCTTGTATTAACCTAGATAAAACTGGAGCCCATTCTTCTAAGTATCACAAGAAGGAAAAACAAAAACCACATGTATTTACTACTAAATTAGAACTAATAGATCAAGACTCACGTGCACATTTGGTAGTAAAACTCAACGGAAATCAAGCAGGTGGGAGCAGGGAGGAGGCATGGGTAAAAAAATCACACCTAAGGGGTACAATACAATGCACACGATCTGGGTGATAGACACCCTTATAACATTGACTCAAACTGTACAGAAGCAATTCAGGTAACCAAAACATGTGTATCCCCATAACATTCTGAAATTTAAAAAGAACAGTTGCAGGAAAAGTTGTGAATGTCATAAAGTGGGGAAATGATATCCTTCATTAAAGGAAAAAAAAATCATGCCCATTATGGTAGTCACTAGGCACATGCGAGTATTTGAATTTAAAATTAATTAACATAAAATAAAAAATTCAGTTCTCCAACCTTTGTTGGATACTTCAGAGTAGAACATTCTATTACAGCAGAAAGTTGTACTGGACAGCACTGGACTAAAACCCACGAGAAACTTAGACACGCCAATTCGTTACTGTGGGCACAAAGGCAATCCTTGAATAAAGATCTGCTCTTTTATAACCTACAGATGGCATAAGACATTTTCTGGGCCTCTGAATGTATGTTAGCTGAGTTTTAAAAAATCTTACTACCACACTTTAGGCACATGGTTAGTTTTAATTTTCTGATAATAATAAAGACCATTAAGGCACTCCTACCTTATTTCTGAACCAAATTTAGCAAAACCTAACCAGTCTGCTCACACAAATTAACATCAGACAACACAGCACATCGAGTTACCAATGGTGATGTCTGTTGTGGCCACCAACATAGCACAGGCACTCTGCAATTTAGAAACCTAAACCAGAACACATTTCCTCTTAAAGGGACAATATTGCAAATATAGGTAGTTCATACCTTGTGGGTTCTAAAGACAAGTGAATTCCTTGGCTCTTTCCTGAGAACATATTCCCCTGCCAGAGTCCTAGTCACCACGTGGCTGATAAGGAAGAGGGTTTGTTGGTCCCAGATAGAGGCTGCTTTGGCTCAACGGCCCTGCAGTGGCCAGAGCTGGAGAGGATAGACCTCACAGGGCGCCATAGGGAGTGAGGTCTATGGTGAATCTGCAGTGGCTCCCCAACAGGTGCAAGAGAGTTTAGAGCTGTAGCATGAGGGTGTGACTTTTGCTAGAGAGAACACACGCCCTCTACAGTACCCAGCTCAGTGCCTGATGCATTTCTAGGGCTGAGCAAGCAAGAAAGCAAGTATATTCCCTTCTAAGGTATGTTTATAAAATTAGGTTGTCCTAAATTCAAGAACTGCCTTATGAAAAATATCAGAAATTCAGGATTTTAACTCATAGCAACTGGTGTTAGACTAACCGATCCAACAAGCAGGAAAAAAAAGGAGTGCTTTCTAAAGAGACTAAGAGTGAGCCAACACCAAGAATTCTAACTCCAAAGTGACTGCTATGCTAGGAGGGGCACACCACATATTCCCTCAGTGACAATAGTGCTTCAAGACCCCCAAGTTTAATGCCATCCCAGCATCATTAAGCATTTGCACGCAGATACTCTTTCATAACCACATCTCATAAAGGCAGCATCAGGCTCCTATTCAGGAGTCATACCTGGATATTACAGCAGATCCCACCAACAAAGTAATTCTAACCTGTGGGATTTGGAAGATTTAGACTCTTGTTAATAAACTCCCTCCCTGCCATATTTGAAATTCATGTTAAAGGATGAAAATCTCAAAGGTAAGTCAAAGCCCCTGACTTGGGGCTCTGATTCTGGCCTGCTACCTGCTGCCCTGGAAAGAGGTTGGCACAAGCTGCATAACTATCAGATGAGGTCAGCCTGATTTTCATATAAAGGGCTAGTCCTGCATCTGCCTTTTCACAGGGCTTGCTTGCCAGCAGAAGATTAGCTGGGAAGGCTGCGGTCACATTACTAAACCTGTTAGCATTTGTCCTGCAGACCGAGAAATTTACCAAGCATATTCAATGGTGTTGTTTTGAAAAGAGTGCTGGCATTTCACGAGAAGAGAATTACTGGCTATCTGGTACCAAAAAATGCTTAAGCCTGCATCTTTGGCTCTAAGATGTATTTGCATTTAAAAAAAAAAAAGCCTACTTCCTGCATTATTGCCACCATCCCTTCCTCAATTCTTTTTCCTCTTCACCCTCAATCTCATCTCTGGTTGGAGCCCCATTAAAAAAGTCACAGAACTTGTTTCCTTCTGCCCATTTGGGCGGCAGTATGTGGGGGAGCAGTTAAAAATGCTGGCTTTGGAGTCAGTTTCAACCTTGGTAACTTTTCAGTTCTTCAGTTTTTTCTTTCGTAAAATGGGGGTAACACCAGCCTCACAGGGCCACTAGGGAAGGATTACATAAAATAATGCATGTAAAGTGCCTAAAACAGTATTAAGTACACAGTGCCACTCAAGTGCCAGCCGTTACTATTTTCTAGCTCTAGGGCAGTGATACCCTGAGGGAGAACAGTGTCTGGTAAGTGGTTTCCAAAAGCTGGTTAACCTCTTCGTGGGCCATGGTGCGTTGTGATAAACAGTACAAAAAATGTTTTAATAAGACTAGAACTGAAATATCAGAATGTCACTCATAAAGGGAAGTATTATTTCTTGAAAATTATCGTGTGACACACCACTTGTTTTAGGGACACTGGTCTTGGTCAAAAGTGAAAGCTAGTGGTGTGGAACACTGTCTAACTTTGCAATCAGGCAGACCAGGGTCCTTCAACAAAGCAGATCAAGTCACACTCTTCCTTGAAACTCTTAAATGGCTCACACTCAGCCAAAAATCCAGTACCCTTCCCTGAGACCATCAGGGTCACCCTTCTCGGCCTCCTTCATATCACCACCACCACCACCACACTTGCAAGCCACACTGTCCTCTGTTTCTCCAACCATCACTTCAGGGCCTCTGAAACACTTCTATTGAGAACTAGGAAGTAAACACAAGTCCTCTGAGCAAAAACTCCATGCCTATCTCAGCCCATACCCAGAGATCACTTTCTTATACATAGTTCTTGCAAGCTCGGTCATCAAGTTTCTCAGCTCAGGATAAACTGCAAGAAATCAATTGAGGCAGAAATGAGAGGGACCAGTCGGAGAGCCACTGTGAAAACAGGTCCAGATGTGGCCTCCAGGGGCCTGAAAGATTTTACCGCAGCCCTCAAAGGAGCTGGCTCTAGTGCAGCTCAAGTCAAGTGCCACCTCTTCAGAGAGACCTTTGCTAACACTGTGACCCCTTCCCATTCCCGCCACCATGGGGCGCCACCCATTACTGGTCCTTCCTGCAGTTGTGCAAGGTGGTTACCCTGCCCGGAGCAGTCTTAATTGTCCCCAGTTATAGCCACTCAGAATGTGTTTTAGTCCCTAGGCCTTAAGTTATATCATGTGTAAAATAAAACAAATATCTACCAGTTCTAAATTACTGTTTCTGTAATTAATGTCTCCCAGAAATTCTGTTAGTGTATGACCATCCATTTTTCTTCCACCCTCAAATATAGAACTTTACTTACTCTGCATTGCCAAGAAGGCAATTTTATTCAAGTGAATTGTCTTGTTATTCAAAGCTTACCCCTTTAGAGCATACATTCTCTTAAAAAGTTATGTATATATGAGTGGAAATCTTTCTCAAATTGATTACATCCTCTTCTGCTTTCAATAGGAAGGTACTAAACATTACTTTCACTTTTTATTAGGACTTCAGACTTTATTAGCAATTTCATTTCCTTAACAATAGTTACAACCGAGCAAGGCCCCTGGAGGCCACATCTGGACCTGTTTTCACAGTGGCTCTCCGACTGGTCCCTCTCATTTCTGCCTCAATTGATTTCTTGCAGTTTATCCTGAGCTGAGAAACTTGATGACCGAGCTTGCAAGAACTATGTATAAGAAAGTGATCTCTGGGTATGGGCTGAGATAGGCATGGAGTTTTTGCTCAGAGGACTTGTGTTTACTTCCTAGTTCTCACTCTATTTGAGTAGTGGAGCCAACAAATCATAAGCCCCAGACACAATACAAAAATGGCAGGCTAGAGAACTACCCTGCTTAGCACAGGCATGGCTGTTGAAAAGTGCGTTAGAAAATAACATAGCTTCTAGGCAGCTGGTTTGGGTCAGTATGTGAACATTTAGAGAGGGGAATGAAGGAAGCACACTCAAATAACCTTTAGGTTTGTCTGATGCTTACAGTTCTTAGAAAATATAATTTATAGAGTTTTTTTTTTTTTTTTTTTTTTTACAAGATGTTAACTTTAATGTTTAAGACCACTGTTACAATCCCTGACTCTTTCAAACACTTCAGAGAAGTGCCAGCTGGCTTTCACAGGTACTTCAAGACCTTTACTATCTCTGTGAAGCTCTGGACACCCCAGCCCGTGAACCCTGTGTTTAATACAAATGGGGTAGATGCACAGCCCAGATTTTTACTAGTTTCTAGGAAAAGGGTCACGGAGTCTCTCATCTTAGGGCATTGTTTTAATTCTGCTAAACCAGCATCCAATTCAAAAAGAAAGGAGTTAACTAAACCCAAAGGACTAAAAAAAGAATCTGGGGGGAGAGGACGAGGACAAAGACGACAGTGGGTCTGTATGAACATTTACGTAATCAGGAACATCTTGTTTTGGGGGTTCTTTTGTAATCTTATTGTGGAAATAAGTTCAACTATCAAATCCTAACTGTAACAGACACAAAAACCTAATACAAGAAGTTCTCTAAAGATCATCTGACAGAGGAAAACCTTAGCCATATGACATACCAAGCTAGATAACCAAGTTTTCCGGGTATCTATAAAGATGTATCAAAAATGAACTCTTTTGGCTAGACGTCTGAGGTTCATTACACGCTTCCTCATCTTTTAAACAATGTCTGAGAGATGTAACCATTAAGTGGAGATTAAAGTTCATCACTTTAACGCATTCGCCCCTTTACATTATCACTACACAACAGTGATAACTTAGTAGCCACAGAGACACTATCTACGTGACACAAACTCATATGCTGTCCGGTTCAAGCCTGTTTCCTTCTAAAAATTATAATCAAGATTTCAAGGATCATATGAGCTGTAAAAACATGCATAGGCTTTGTGGCATTTATTTTGGTTAGAAAACCACTTTTTGCTCTTTTCCTGAGTCCTTAATATGTTCGAGATATGCCAATGCCACAGCCCTAGTGCCTGCCCACCTGGTACAGCCAGTGGCTTCACTTCATTCATCCTTCCACACCTCTGGGAAACCCACCATCCTTCCTGCACACAGCAATCCTGCGTACCTCTCACACTAAATTTCTAGAAACCTAGTATCTGTGGCTTTATAATTAGATGACTTCAAGTTGCCAGTAAAGTATGTCATCTCAAAGAAAATGCTAAAACCCAAACCAAACCCTTCTTTGACAGGGGAAGAAAATGGATTCCACTGTTTCTCATATGCACTGACTGATTTTCATAAGTTCTGGGAAGTCTAAAGCATTCTGAAACAGCTAAAAATTAAAAGATACAGTAACAATATGTTATCTATATAAGCATGCAGTTCAAAACCAAATGGTAGGGTTTTTTGATTAGTCTTACTGATGAGAAAACTGTGGTCCAAATAATTTAAGTTCCATATCTAAGATCACACAACCTGGGAAGACCAGGGGCTTAGACTCTCAACTTCACACTGAAGCCCATTCATAAAATACATGTCAACTTTCAAAATAATTATGTTTTTATAATACTAGATACCCAGTCACAGGATGATGACACTGACACTAGATGACGAACATTATAGCTTAAGACCTAAGAAAATCCTGACTTTAAAACTTGGTTACATTTTAGGTGCTGGCAGGTATCTTATAAACTTGGACAAAGTTTACAAAGGAGAGCAGAGCTGAAAGACATAATAAAAAATGTGGGAAAGACTTTCGCTTCTAATCAAGACAGAGTAAAAGAGCCCCAATTTACTCTCCCTATCTGAAACAACAACAACAAAAAAAGGAGAAAAATTAGATGAAAGAACAGTTTTCAAAACACTGGACATAAGATAACAAAGGGAAGCAATCCCTGAGATATGGGAGAAAGATTAAGCATGCCCTACAATTGTCCCAACTTAATGCCTACAGAGAGGGTCTAGGTCATGGGCAAAAAGGCAGGAAAGTGAAGCAGAGTCCAGCAGAGTCCTTGTGAGGAGATGGAGCTGCAGGTCTAGGGAAACCAAGTTGACTAAAGATCGCGGGACAGAGTACCAGAAAGAAAAGAGTTGCACAGAGAATCCCACATATCTACTGAGGGGCTCCCCTCGAGGATTAAGTAGTAAATCAACACACGCATGTGAGGCATGGCACAGGGTATGTTCCCACCAGCCAGATGGAACAACTTATAATTCAGGGCCATGGGGTAGAGCACTCACGAAGATGTTCCCCAGTAAAGAGAAATAATTAGCCCTTAACTGAATAGGACCCTGGATCTGCCTAAAAAACTGGAAGAGCAACACCTAAAAGGATCATACTATCTCCAAATAACCACGCTCCAGAACAAAGCTCAGAATACTTAACAGGGATATACAAATAACAAACACCCAATAAGGTAAAAGTTCACAATGTCTAGCATCTAATCAAAGATTACCAGACATTCAAATAAGCAGAGAAATATATTCAAAATTAAGAGAAAGACCAATCAAATCTGACCTGAAATGACAAAGACAGAATTGGCAGCCAAGGACATTAAATAGTTATTAGAACTATACCCCTATGTTCAAAAAGTGAGATTAGGAAGGTCGCAAAATGAATATACAAAATCAATTTCATTTCAATACACTAGCAATAAAATCAAATTAAAATTTAAAAAATAATAATGCCATTTATAATAGAATCAAAACTTAGGAAACATTCACGGATAATCTGACAAAAAAGATGTGAAAGACCTGTATACTGAAAACTACAAAATATTGCTGAGTAAAAATAAAGACAACATAAGTGGAAATATATACTTGTTCATATACTTGAAGACTCATTATTAAGATGTCACTTTTCTCGAAATGGATCTAGAGATTCAATGCAATCCCAATCAAAATCCCAGAATTTTTTTAGTAGAAATTGCCAACCTGATTTTAAAATTCACATGGAAATTCAAAGTATCCAGAAGAGTCAAACACGTTGAAAAAGAATAAAGCTGGAAAGCTAACACTACCTGATCTCATGACTTACTATAAAACTGGCAATCAAGAGTGACTGACACAAAGACAAAAAAATCATCACAATAGTAAAGTGAGGGCCAGGCACGGTGGCTCACGCCTGTAATCCTAGCACTCTGGGAGGCCGAGGCGGGCGGATTGCTCGAGGTCAGGAGTTCAAAACCAGCCTGAGCAAGAGCGAGACCCTGTCTCCACTATAAATAGAAAGAAATTAATTGGCCAACTAATATATATAGAAAAAATGAGCCGGGCATGGTGGCACATGCCTGTAGTCCCAGCTACTCGGGAGGCTGAGGCAGGAGGATCGCCTGAGCCCAGGAGTTTGAGGTTGCTATGAGCTAGGCTGACGCCACAGCACTCACTCTAGCCTGGGCAACATAGCGAGACTCTGTCTCAAAAAAAAAAAAAAAAAAAAAAATAGTAAATGAGTCCAGAAATAACACACATAAAAAGACAACTGGTATTAGAAAGACAAAGGCAGTGCTCTGTTGGCAGTGGAGAAAGGATAGCCTTTTCAACAAATGGTCCTAAACAAATACAAAAAATAAAAATAAAAAACCAAAAAACTTTCATACATACCTTATATCATACACAAAAATATATGCAATTCAAAATAGATCATAGACCTAAATGTAAAACCTAAAATTATAGAACTTCTATAGTTCTATAGAAGAACACAGAAGAAAACCTTTGTGACCTTGCATTAGGCAAAGATTTTTTAGCTACTACACTAATAGCATGATCCATAAAAGAACAGATGGACAAATTGGACTTCATAAAAATTAAGAACTACTGTTCTTCAGAAGACTCTTAACTTTGGGAGGCCAAGGCAGGAGGACCACTTGAAGTCAGGAGTTTGAGACCTGAGCAAGAATGAGATCCTGTCTCTACAAAAAATAGAAAAATTAGCCAGGCGTGGTGGTGTGCACCTGTAGTCCTAGCTACTCGGGAGGTTGAGGTGGGAGAATTGCTTGAGCCCCGGAATTTGAGGTCGCAATGAGCTATGTATGATGACGCTCTAGCCAGTGAAACAAAGCAATACTCTGTCCCAAAAAAAAAAAAAAAAAGACACCATTTAAAGAATGAAAACAAACTGGGAGGAAATACTTACAAAGCATATATCTGACAAGAGTTACATCCGGAATACACAGAACTCTCAAAACTCAATAGTTTGAAAACAAACAATTCAAATAGACAAATGATGTTTAACATATTTCACAAAAAAATATATACAAATGACAAATAAGCATGATAAAAGATACTTGACATCACTGGTCTTTAGGGAAATGCAAATTAAAAATACAATAAAATACCACCATGCACCTATTATTAGAATGGCTAAAATTAAAGAGACTACCCATACCTAGTGTTAGCAAGGATGTGAATGAAATGGAACTGGTATAGCCTGCTCGTGAGAATGCAAAATGGTATGACCACTTTGGAAAAGTTTGGTAGTTTCCTTAAAAAGTTAAAAACACGCCACTTCTAGGTAATAATCAAGATAAAGAAAAGCACAAGTCCATAAAAAGACGTGCATATTAATTTTAATTTTGAAGTTTTATTTGTAATGGTGAACTAGATACAACACAAATGGTGAATGAATAAACAAATTGTGGAATGTCCACAGAATGTATTAGTCAGCAATTAGAATAAACAACTCACATATGCAACATCATAGGTGAATCTCAAAATGTTTATGCAAAGTTTAAAAAGCGAGACCAAAAAAGTATATGCTGTATGACTTCCTAGATATAATAACCTAGAAAATGCAAACTAAGCTACAGTCACAGACAGCGGATCAGCTGCCTGGGGGTATGAAGAGGAAATAATTACAAAGGGGCACAAGCACACTTTTAGAAATGATGGCTACGTTTATCATCTTAACTGAGGTGGTGGTTTTGCAGGTGTACACATATCAAACCATCAAATTGTATATTTTAGATATGTGCAGTTAATTTTGTGTCAATTATACCTCAATAAAGTTAAGAAAAACTCAGCTATATCATGAATGTAGAAACAAAGAATACTAATTAGCAAGGTCATTAGGATATGATCCATCAAATATTACCAGCAACATCAGTAATGCCCTGTATATATAGTTTTCTAACTTGAACAATATATTCAGATGCTTTGACTATATAAAAAATGTTCAGAAACACAAATTCTGATGTTTGGGCCTCAATATTTTGACATCTTTTCTCAAGATATAGGGTCTTACTGAACTTTACTTAGGTTTATGCTTCAAAATGGGGCTATATACAGAGTATTAATCAATGAATGTATCTGCTTGTCACTGCAGACAGTAAGGTCTTCACATGGAGGAATTCAATAGTGAAAGATTTTTCTACAGGAGCTAGGTATACAAGAGTAATAAACCCTTTCCTTCTATTTTACTTCCTTCATGCTTTTAAAGTACAGGGAAACCTCTACTTATCCAGAACTACACAAAGACATCTAACAAACTGGCTACACCTAATTCACTGAACTTACAACACTAAAGTGCACGTAACCTGTGTCATACATATGTTTTATGTTTATATATATTTATATTTTCTATTTTGAGTGTGGTGGCAGATACCTGGTTATATATACTTGCTAACAGTCAATGAACTGTATACTTGGATGTACAAAATGGGTGCATATTACTATATGTAATTATAAATCAATGAAACTAGTTTAAAAAGAAAATCCACACAAAACTATATAATACAAAAATAACAGAAAACAAAAACAAAAATGAGATGAACAATAAAAGTAGTCAAGCTCACATTTAAACCAAACTTAAATTCTTAGCTTACACATAAGGTCAGATATCTGGTTTCCTAACCTTCAGAAAAGAATCTCATGGTAAAAAAAGTAATTTTGAAACAAACAAAAACCCCACCAGAAGGTTACAACCATGTTGCACTTTTTTCCCTTGATTTCACCACTGTACTTTAGATGCAGGTCAATAAATGCTGTTGAAGCAATGTCCGGTAACAGCTAAAATAGAAAGATGCAACAACTTTGTATTTTGTGCTATAGGATACCTAATGACCTACAGAAGAAATCTGAATCTTTGTAATGTCTATTAAAATAACTTGTGCTCAATAGCTTATCCTAAGTAGTCAATGGCAATGCATTTTTGAAATCCAATTTAGATTTGAAATGCGACTTAGAAATACCATCAAAAATTACTAAGCTAATGGAATGCAATTATATCTGAATGAGCAAGTTTCAGTTAGTTGGGAAAAAACTCTATATACATGGAGTGTCTCATTCCCAATGACCATGGCTATTTAAATGAGATATATTGGATATTTTAAAGTTTCTAAGTAAACCATTTATGCTATCATTTGAGTCTTTACCTAACTTGCAAAACATTTCACTATTATCTCATTTAACCTCCATAAGCCTATATGAAAGGTATCACTGTCCCTATTTTATAAATGACATAACTGAAGTTAAGAAAGATTAAGCAATTTGCTCAAGGCCACACAAAACCTTCACTTAGACTCAAATGACTGCTTTTGTCCATTCTAGATTTATATCTCAGGACATTTTTTTATAGGATCATAAGCTTACTCATTAATAAGTTATGCATTTTCTAAATAATCACTTCAGCATTCTGAACCTAGCATAGTCAAACTGGAAGTTCAAATTCGAAGTATAATTAATATATACCTGCCCTTAATAACTTCCTTCTCGCTTTTATACACAAGAACACACTCACACACTTAAAACACATTGCATTTTCCTCTCAAAGTTCACAGGAATCACTCCAAGGCCACCACACACAGCTAATTTCTTAATTATTTTGTAGAGACAGATCTTGCTATGTTGCCCAGGCTGGTCTCAAACTCTTGGCCTCAAGTAAACCTCCCACCATGGCCTCCCAAAGTGCTGGGATTACAGGCACAACCTACCACACCTGGCCCATGATTGCTCTCAAATGTGTTCTGACATCTCTACAACCTAAGTACAGTTAGAACTCTGTAAAAGGAAATGTGATGAAATCTCATGCCTTGTAAATAATCCAAAACCTGGTATAATGTTTAAGAAATGGATCTGGAGTCAGTCAGATTTCAATTCTGAAATAGCTGAAAAGGCCTGGCAAGCAGCTAACACGAGTGATGAGCAAAAATCAAAAGTCACATATTTATTATCACATTTACATCATAGATTTCCTAGATCTTTTAATGTGCACATCCCAAATTATAAACAAAACTCGAATCTGAAAAGTTATGAGATGTGCAGAGAAGTGGGGTTTTTTTTGCATTCTTAGCAAGCAACAGAGCACCCAGGAATATCCAACCTCACCTCTCCCTAGTACCCTCTACCCTCTGTCCTTAGGCAAAATTATCCTGGCACCTAGGAATTAGAACTTCTATTTCCCAAAAAAAAAAAACAGAATAAATGGTGGCCAGGGTCAAGACCTGTCATATTAAAAGTGAAACAAGCACTCATTTGGGAGGTTGTCACTAGAAAATGAGTTCCAAATAGCAGCATACAATTTATAATACAATTCTTTTCACCTCAGTGATTGGTGGCAGCCTTCTCTCTACTCAGTGATCAGAAGATTACATCCATGTGAATTCCAAAGAGTAACAAATTCTGGTTTGAAATATATACATTATTAAAAATCTTACTCAAACTGTACTTACCCAAACTGTACAAACTGGAAGGGATCAGAGAAGTAGTCCAACCCTTTCATTTTCCAAATGAGGAAACTAAGGCTCAAGATTCCACAGGCAGTTTGGCAGGCCTAGGACTAGAACACAAACTGAACCCCAAATATAGGGTTCTTTCTGGTGTGAAGAGATAAATACTGCTCTATTAAGAAAGACATTATCCTAGGAAGTAGGGCTGAGCATTTCTAAAATGACAGGCTCTCACTCCAACCATACCTATGACCAGTTTTAAGGTTCATTTTTTTTTCCCTTTTTAATCCAAGTTCATGGCCCTGTAAGACCATCACCAAACCACAAAAAGCATATTTTGATATCATGCCAATACAGTCCAACATATCACATCCAAAACACAATCTTCTGTCCAGCAGGGCTGTCCTTCATCTCCAGGGCCACACCACCTACCACACCCTACTCTACTTTTATCTGCCCAGCCACCATCCTGTTTCTGAGTAATTTCCCAAGGCTTCTGCATTAAAAACAAGTTCGTTTGTCCGATCCTCTAGGCTTCTGACCAGTCTTTAGACTTCTATTAGGTATATGCAATAGTAAATTCCTACTATGTGCAAAGATTAGTGGTAATCTGTTCTTTTTCACAAGGCTCACCTCATCAAGGAAGCCTTCTGTGAGACTGTGGCCTTCAAACTCCCTTAACTGTGAACCATAGTAGAAAATAATTTACATGCAACCTGATACACCCCTGATGTTCACACATACCCTCAAATAACTCAAAAGTTTTACATATTCTTACTATGTACGATAAATTGATATTCTTCATATACTCCATTTCACTTTTTTTTTTTTCAAAGTCTTGGTTGACAAAGAGATATTAGCACTCCAAGGCACTAACAATAGCCAAGATGTGGAGATAATCTAAATGTTCATCAATGAAAGAATGAAGAAAATGTGGTACAGGCAAGCAATGGAATATTATTCAGGCTTAAAAAAGGAAATCCTATAATACATTGACAATTTAGATGGACCTTAAGGACATTATGTTAAGTGAAATAAACCAGTACTAGAAGGAAAAATACAGCTTGATTCCACTCATATGAAGTATCTAAAATAGTCAAACTCAGAATCAGAGAGTACAATGGTGGTTGCCAGGGGCTGGGTGAGGTGGGAATGAAGAATTGCTAATCAATGAGTACAAAGTTGCAATTATGTAAGGTGAACAAGTTCTAGAGATCTGTGTACACTGTTGTCCCTGTAATTAACAATACTGTATTGTACCCTTAAAAAGTCCTGGCTGGAATCTTCAAAATTTATTTCTCAACCCACTAATGGATCATGACCTGCAGTTTGAAAAATAATGCTCTCTCGTGGAAGGGTGATTAGATTACTTTTACCTAATGCTACAGGAATAGAGGTATCATCAAATACTCAGGCACGAGACTTCCCCAGAGACCATCACACCTTCTCTCTGTCCATAAGAAATGTAAAGATACCACAATGGGCCGGGCGTGGTGGCTCACGACTGTAATCCTAGCACTCTGGGAGGCCCAGGCGGGCGGATCGTTTGAGCTCAGGAGTTCAAGACCAACCTGAGCAAGAGACCCCGTCTCTACTATAAATAGAAAGAAATTAATTGGCCAACTAATATATATAGAAAAAATTAGCCGGGCATGGTGGTGCATGCCTGTAGTCCCAGCTACTCAAGAGTCTGAGGCAGGAGGATTGCTTGAGCCCAGGAGTTTGAGGTTGCTGTGAGCTAGGCTGATGCCATGGCACTCACTCTAGCCTGGGCAACAAAGCGAGACTGTCTCAAAAAAAAAAAAAAAAAAAGATACCACAATGGAGAATTAGTATCTGCATCCCACAGGTCAAGGGTGAGAGAGAACTGAGGGCAGACCAAGGGTTCACTTAAGTGCCATTTCAGAGGAAAAAGTAGGGTGGGGCTTCTTTATTTCTAACCATCTGGGGAGTCCTCACAATCTTAATTCTTCCCTTTGTGTCAGGCTGCCTAATTCCAATTAGACTGTCTACACTTGAAGGCAGGAATGTTATTCTTCTCAAAAATTCTACACTCTACCTAGAGACATCGTTAAAGCACAATTTAAATAAATGAGCAGATTTGTCTTCATTTAAGACAACTTTCCTACCTCATAGTTTCTATTAAGCAGTAAGCTCCCCACTCCAAGGACATTGATATGTTGGGGGTGGGGGGGAGGAAATGCAAAGGAAGATGTGGGAAAGAAAAAAATCTAGGATAGAAAGGATACATCATAAAATAATTAGCAAAATGCTGGTAAAAAAGAAAGCATCTCAAGTTTTAAAATTTAATTCCTATCTTTGTATTTCATTTATGACACAATATTTGGAACAAGAAATTGAAGATGCAGTCTCAACAGACACTAAGGAAAGTTTTCAGTGAACAGCTTTTAATACATTTTAACATAAGAGCAGTACTATTCAGTCAACTATTAGAGTCTTAGTACAACTCAAATCGAAGTCTCCACAGGTCTGCCCAGTATAACCTTTTCAAGAAGTGTTATCACCTGGCTGAAATGCTGGGCCCAGGTGTCTCCCCTTAGAGATGCATAATACAAGTCTGAATTACTGCCACTCTTTCCCATCACCCTGACCTTTGGGAGTGGGATGAGGAGACAACCCCATTATAAACCTTCCCTCCATGGAAGCCTGTCCAGATGGAGACACGTATTTCAAAGTCCCTCCTCTTCAGCTCTTCTCAGTTTATGCAACTACAACTTACTTAAAACAGTTCTAAATGGTCTTCCTGCCAACAGGAGAAACATTTTTTAAAAGGATAAGACTAAGAATTCCTGGAGAGTGCTGCATGAATACAGTAAATGGGCCAAAGATGGATAGGCCTGAGGGGCCTAGAGTGAGCTGCTGCGCTACAACTGTGCTGTAAGTCTCCTACTGATGTAGTTCTATCTGGGACAATGACTACCAAAGAATTGTTTTTTTGGTAGACCTAGATAAATGTCAAAACATGCATAAAATTTTACCTTTGAATTGCTCAAGAATGGCTAGTTATCTTACAGGAGGAACCCTTTTTTTTGGGGGGGAGGAAGAGTCTCACTCCGTTGCCCTGAGTAGAGTGCCGTGGCGTCAGCCTAGCTCACAGCAACCTCAAACTCCTGGGCTCAGGTGATCCTCCAAGTAGCTGAGACGACCGGGGCACAACACCACACCTGGCTAATTTTTCTATTTTTAGTGGAGACAGGTCTCACTCTTGCTCAGGCTGGTCTTAAACTCCTGAGCTCAAGCAATTCTCCCACCTCGGTTTCCCAGAGTGCTAGAATTACAGGCATCAGCCACCACCGCCTGTAGGTCCAGAAGGAACCTTAAATGGCAGTTCAATCACTCATTCACCATGCCACAACTATGTGTCGACTATACCAGGCACAAGGCTAGACCCTAGGGAAACAGAAGTGAACAAGCAGCATAATGTCCTTGCCCTTTTTGGGCTTACATATTCCTCTAAGAGACACACAATACACAAATGAACATGTCAGATGCTGTAAAGGAACTATGAACTTTTAACTAACACTGAAAAATTATCACCAAACACATGCTATGTCTTTTCTTCTGTTCAAAGAAGTGTGACAAACCACTTTGGTAGAAATGTGAATTACCAGTCATTATACTTTGCTAACTTAAAACAGCACATTTCCTTCAGCTGCAGGAGGCAGAATTATTTTCCAATCTTGGAAATAAAAACACCTAACTTTTTGCAAGGCGATGTTCTGCACTGGTGTAGCAGCACCTCCACGCTTAGGCCAAGAGCGATAACAACACTGACCAGAAGATAAACTATTTACACAGGTGGCAAGTCATCTAAGGCAAAAGCTAACAACATGAAAAACAGATGGGCCTCTCAAGAAGTAATTTAATTAGGGCATTTATACGTGATTTTTAAAAGCAAGAAGAGAGCGCGGAACAGACTATCAGTTTTAACATTGCTGCTTTCCAGATCATTCCAGTAAACAATGGTTCGACGTATTGATAAGCCGACGGACATTTCATCTCTAGGAAGAGCACACATGTGGAAGCACGCATTTGTCAAGTTTAAGATGCTGGATCTAGGCAACGGAAGAGGCACAAACAAATCCTGAGTCTGAAGCTTTAAGTATTCCTGTTTAGAACTAAAAACAGCATCAGGAAGGCTCCCCCTCACGCAGAAAAACTGAGGCGTAATTTATTTGCTTCAATTTATGGGTGTAAAGTGGAAGGGCGACGGACGGATGAGAAGTCGGAGAGGTTTTGAGACACCTGCGTGAGCGCGCGCAGGAGCGGACACCCCGAAGCCCCGGTTTCTCACAGCAACAGGCCTACTAGGACAACTCGGTCTCTTTCACACGAGTCGCCGAGAGCGAACTGCGAGACCCGACGGGTACCGGTAGCTGCCGACCTGCAACTAGATTAAAAAATTCGCAGCACCTAATGTCACTTCTTCCTGCTCACGCCCTCTCGGCGCCCAATCCGCGTTTCGTGAATGAAGGGGGAAACCCAGAATGAATGAATGAACCGGAGAGAACAGTCCGGCCGGGAGGCTCGGAGCAGGGCTCCCAAAGTCTGGACGGCCGGCGTCGCCGCCCCGGGCGAGGAGGGGACCCCCGCGGCGCGGCCGGGGGCGCAGGCCCAGACAAAGGCGGCGCGGGTGGCCTGACGGGGGCGGCCGGCGGGGGCGGGGGCCGCGGGCGCTCACCTCGTCGCCCCACTTGAGGACGTCCTTGTGCCGGTCCTTGACGGCGTGGTAGATGTGCAGGAACTGGAGGATCCCGTGCCGCCGCACGTGGTCTGCGTGGCGCTTGGTCTCCTCCCAGCTCAGCGGCGACCCCTGGGACAGCAGCCCCATGGCCGCCGCCGCCGCCGCCGCCGCCGCGGGACTGACGGCGGCCGCTCGCTCCGGGCGCGAGCCGGACACTCAGCCGCCCGCAGAAGGCGGCGGCTGCTCCACCCCGGGGGGGCGCCCACGGGCCGCGGCCGGCGGAGGGAGGGTCCCGTCCGCCCCGGCTCCCCGGCGCGGGGGTCCCTGGCGCCCAGGTGACAGACCCGGGGTCCGGCGCACCGCGCGGACGCAGAGGCAGAGGACGGGAGGAGGGCAGGCTGGGCGGCTCTCGGCCCGGCGGCCTCGCCCCTCGCCCGCTCCGGCTCCCGCCCTGCTCCTGCGCCGAGGCGGCGGCAACGGACCCCACGGCCGCCGCCCGGCGTTGGGTCCCCGCTTCTCTCTCTCTGCCGGTGCCGTGCACTGGGCTTCTTCCTACTTGTGACCAAAACCTGCGCCACCGCGGAGCATGCCCAGTGCCGGCCTCCGCTCGATCGCCGCTCCGGGGCACAATCCGTGGCTCCGGGTTTTATAGGCTACGGGCGGGGGCGGGGCAAGGGGGCGGGGCGCCACGGGAGGCGTGGCCGACAGCCGCCGGATCCCGAGCGCGCGGAGGGAGGCGTGCGCAGGCGTGGTCTGGGCGGAGCCAGGCGGGGCGCTCGGGGAAGCCTGGCGCAGCCGGCCTCGCGTTAAGCAAACGAGACGCGTAGAAATCCGTTTTCTCTAATGGAAAGAGATACTCCGGGTTAGGGAAGAAAGTTGATTATTTGCGTTAATGAAGAACCCACGACATTTTTTGGGTGGAAAGGGCCTCACACTTATAAAGTGAGACTGAAAGCGGCAGAATGGGTTGAGAAACATACTAACTTGGGAGTCAGATGAAACACTTGTTCGATTCTAGGCTCCACCACTTGCTGTAGGACTTTGGGCAAGTTCATTCCATATCTGCATTAATCTTATCTTGTATGGTTGTTGTAAGGGTGTGTATAGTGTTGATGGTCAGTAAATTGACCTGGTTATTAAGAGGAATCCATTTGTCCATGTGTGTATTATTTGTTATTCTGTAAATATTTGATGATGTATGTTCCCTGGATGGCACAGACACCATTCATTGCAACAAAAAGGGTTTTGTCAACATTTCCTCCTCCATCCGAACCGAAGATTCATCCATTAAGTGATCAAAATGATGTTCACTCGAGCTAGCCATGGGGGTAGAAGATAATAGGAATACCCAGAGTTGGCCTTATCTTGGAAAGAAAGGGAGGGAAGGAGGTACCTTGGCCCCAAGTGATTGTTCGGCAAATGTGTTGACAGAGCCGTGACATGACAGATTGGGAAAAGTGACATCAACTAGGTAATACATGTACTGCGAACAGAAAGTGTGTAAATGGCCCCTTCCCTTGCACTACAGAGTTAACATCTGGTAAGCACTTACTAATTGCTGAATGAAAACATGATGGTAGGGGGCTCTTCTCCTACAGCTCATATTGCATGTGCTCATCCCAGGGCTTGGGGACATGGATATCCAAGGTCTGGCTGTGATTTCCACAGTGAGATGTGTGTGGGGACGTGCTAAGGGGTTGAAGCTTAGGAGATGATGTTTCAGTCCCCAGCACACAGGGATAGAAGCCAAGCCAATTTTGTTTCATTCTGATTTTTCCACAGCCTAATTAACAACTTCAGCTGCTTCCCCGACCTTCCTTAGCAGGTCCTTGCTCTCTGCTGTTTTTTCTGCTTGGAATTCTCTACCTGACACACTCCTTTTCATCCTTTGAATCCCAGTTATTCCTCTGTGTATTTTGGTTGCCTTTGTACATTAAAAATAGAATCCTTTAAAAAAATATCTTGATAGTCACTTCCTCTGGGATTGAGATGACTTGCACCTTTTGTACTTTTAAATTCTAGAAAAGTGCTTGGTATACAGCAGGTGTCTAATAAATGTTAGCTTCTCTGTGGAAAGCAGGAGATGGAGAGAAAGTGTTTGACATGCAGGTAAGACATCCAAAGGATCATTTGGTTATTCTCATAATTTCATCTCACAATTTCATAGACCTGCATTGTTCAACGTGATAGCCATCCATCATCAGCAACGTGAGGCTATTGAGCATTTGAAATGTGGCTAACATGACTGAGAAACTGAATTTTTAGTTTTATTTCAGTTAATCAATTTAAATATAAATTTAAAAATTGATACTTCATTTTGGTTATTGGAAAACTTTTCACTAAATTTGGAACAAGTTGGGAACGTGAATCCACTTTTTCAACTGTTGATTTTATAAAATCGAATTATAGATCAAGTATTTCCCATGAAAATTTAGTGACCCAAGAAATGTGCTATGAGTGTAATACACTGGATTCCAAGACTTAGTGCAAAAAAAGAATGTAAATATCTCATTAAAAATTTTATATTGATTACATGTTGATAATCATAGTATTTCGGACATTTTGAGTTAAATATGATGTGGCATGTTATTTTAATGAATTCACCTGTTGCTTTTTAATTTTTAAAGGTGGCCACTGGAAAATTTAAGATTACACACATGGCTCATATTCCACTTTATTGAAACACCGCGGACGCAGACCCTGAGTTACACTTTGCAAAACACACTTTTCCCTTACACCTGCTGCCTTTGCCTCACAGCGACACGGGGAAGCCCGCATCTTAGAGAAGGAGAGGTGCCAGCTTCATTTTCAAAAGGAAACATGGACACGGGCATTTAGGAGGTAAAGTTCTAGTCCAGCCAAAGCCCTACACGATGCTAAACGTAGTGAGAGCTGAACACTATACTTTTGAGTTCCTCTGTCCCAGATTCCGGTTCACACTCACATAAGGGGGCCTCTCCCACCTCGGCCCCGAATTCCGAACCCCCCAAGCGAGGGTCCCAGGTCTCTGGACAATCCCAAACCAGGTGCAGTCACTGTTGCACCACAAGGCCCTTATGCCAAATTTAAACCATGACCGCCTCTGTGCCTTTTAGCGGTTCTGTTACAAGGAAAAAACAAAAATCCCCGACAGGGATGTACGGAAGTCAAGTTGAGCCAGTGTCATTCCACTCCATCAGACAGCGTTTTTTTTGGGTTTTTTTTTTTTTTTTTTTTTTTTTGCATTCGTAGGTCTCCTTCTCCACTTCATTCTGCAGACTGCACCCAGGGCCGGGTTTCCACATCTGGAAGTGGGTTTTCGCCGGACAAGCCCAGGAGGGCTCTGGCATTACTCAAGGGGAAGGGAGGAGCTCCTATCTTGCAGCATCAGCTCTTCCCTAGGCAGAGTCTTTGCGTCCGCGGAAAGACGCGGGGACTCGCTCGGCCCGGCACCCACCCCAGCCCAGTGGGGCTCTCCGCCACCGCGGCCTCGCCTCCCAGCACCGCGGACCAACGCGCGCCGCGCCCGCAGGGCCGCCCGGAAAACGCGGAGCCCGGCAGCCGGGGACGCCGCGCGGCCGCGGGGCCGAGCTGAGCATGCTCGGAGAGCGGCTCCGTCGCGGGAGGAAGCGGCGCGGGCCGCGGGCGCTGCACGCCGCGCCGTTGTTGTGATCCAGCCCTCGCCACGTGACCGCGCTGGCCCCGCCCCGCCGCGGCGCTGGCCCCGCCCCCGCGTGACTCAGCGCTTTGCGTGGACTCGGAGCTAAGGTCAATCGCGGTGAGGCTGGCCCGGGGCGAAGTCTCAGTCGGTCGCCGCTGACCTCCGGGCAGCTGCTGCCGGGACCGCAGCGGGCGTTTCAGAGACGCCGGGTTTCTGGCCCCCACGCTAGGAGGGAAAAAATGTTTTCCGTGTGGTCACGCCGTTCTCGGTTTACCCGGAGTCAGCGGCTCTGCGGGATCGGATGAGGAAAGCAGAGGGGTAGCGCGTTAGGGAGCTCTGAGGAAGGCACTCGTGGTCACTGGTCCCTGCCTTTCCTGCGCCCTGGCCTGAGTACCCCTTGTCCTCGATTGGTCTGTCGGGTGGGTCCCAGCGGTTCACTCTGGTGGCGCACCTGCCAGGCACTTGGAGCTGGAATGCACAGAACAGACCCGGTGGCTGCAACGTTTCACAGATGAGGCGGCCGAGATCCAGTAATGCTAAGTAATTGAGGTCTGAACGCCAAGGTGATTTTAAAGCCTGTGCGCTTCAGACTACATTCCTTTGGCAAAAATTTTTAAAAAAATAAAAAAAAAATAAAAAAATAAAGCCTGTGCGCTTTCTGCTACAGCACACGGCATGTGTGAAGCTGGTGGCCCACTTCAGTGGGACTCTCCTGGGACGTGGTAACCCCTGCCGTTACAGCCCCCCTACTTTGACAAACTGGCTGGCCTCAAAACCCTGGGATCTGCCTGCAAAGGGCTTAAGATTTTGTCTCTTTAGTTTCTGTCTTTCTTTTTTTTTTTTTTTTTTTGAGACAGAGTCTCACTTTGTTGCCCAGGCTAGAGTGCCGTGGCGTCAGCCTAGCTCACAGCAACCTCAAACTCCTGGGCTCAAGCGATACTCCTGCCTCAGCCTCCCGAGTAGCTGGGACTACAGGCATGCGCCACCATGCCCAGCTAATTTTTTTCTATATATATTAGTTGGCCAATTAATTTCTTTCTATTTATAGTAGAGACGGGGGTCTCGCTCTTGCTCAGGCTGGTTTCGAACCCCTGACCTTGAGCAATTCTCCGGCCTCGGCCTCCCAGTGTGCTAGGATTACAGGCATGAGCCACCGGGCCTGGCCTCTTTAGTTTCTTAATCAGTAGAAACTGTTATTTAACTTCAGTATACATGGATAAAGTATAAAAGATATAGAAGGGGCTTTCTTCCTACGAGGGAATTATACTTGGAATTTGATTTTGCTCATATTCAAGAAGGTCCCCCCAGGCGCCTTGTAACAGAAGAGCAGTAACTAGAAGATTAGGGGGTGGGTTTCACCCCGGCTTGAAGGGTAACCTGCTAGGTCATTCTAAGCAAAGTTATGTTTATCATCAGCAGCCCCTTCCTCTTCACCTGTTCAAATGAGAGTCTAGAGGAGGTGAGGTTTTTCCCTTACAGCCTAAACATTCTCTGATATCATTACTAAAAATACTAAAATTAGTCCAAAAAGTGCAAATCGTTTTATATTGAGTGTACTTCTAACACAGGCACTATTGTCGTTAAGTCAAAACAGCAAAGAACCTCTTTTAACTTTTTTAAATCTGATTTTTAGTTCATATGGATTTTTGAAAAAATATAAATGTGCTTATTTTCATTCAGCGTTAAAAAAATAAGGTCTGTGAAGTCAAGTGAAGATATTTTTAAGATGGAGAAGCTTGAGTATGCTAAAGAAGGTGGATAGGAGTCAACATGGGGCAAGACTGAAGATGTGGAAGGGAGAAAGGATGCCTTTAGCAGCAACATCTCTCAGGAGACGTGATTTGATGGGATCCAGAACATATGGGAAATGGTGGGCTTTTTTCCAGAACAGTTTTATTGTCTTCTTATAAGATGGTAAGGAAGAAAATAAGGATGCCAAGGTGATGTGTTGGGATGGGATGGTGATAGCTGAGTCCTGTGCATTCACTCTTCTCACTGGAGTATGGCTAAAGAAAACACAACTTTTTATTATGGACATTTCCAATCAAACACAAAAGTAGAGAACACAGTGTAATGACTCTTCATGTGCATTATTATCCACCTTTGTTATGTTTCAGTTATTTACCTCTCAGTTTAAAGCAAATCAGAGTGGATCTCAGGTAGTTAAGGCTGTAAGTGAGGGTTGAAGAAAGAAAGAGGAATGTAGAAGGTGGTTTGAGCAGTTGATATGGGAGGGGGTGATCCAGGAAGATGGAAAGGAATGAACTAATCCTTTACTAGAAATCAGTTTCCTACATCCTGAAATTGGAGATGGTAGCCGTTACCCAGTTGTTTTCATTCTAAATTAGCTAGCTATTGTTGTTCCAAATTATGGGACTTTGTATTTAAAAACAAACTGAACACAAAAGACTATGCTTGTCAAATGTAGTATAAATTATCTCACAATGGCTGGCATGGACAATCACTATTGTTAAAGTAGGCCAAGCGTCAAAATGCGAGTGAAGTCTTTATGCACATGTATTTACCCTTTTAAAGATTCCTAATCTGAGTCTCTACCTTTTTCCTCCTATATCATTCACTTTATTTCACATAAATATGTGTTAACGTCATTCTAGATGAGATAATTGACCAAATAATTGACCTTTGGCACACAGTCCTTTCTTTCACGGATGATGAGATGTGAAAAAAATGCTAACCATAATTACATCAATGTAGAAAGGCAGTTAGAATGAATACCAAGCCATTTTGCTTGGGTAAGACCAGTTCCTAAAGCCAAAAAAAGGAATAACATTGTTGTACTTCCTGAAGGTTTTTTTCTACACATAATACCTCCTGCTACTTATGTTAGCACCTGGGCTTAAATGTCATAGGTACCTTAGGAAAAAATAATTCCACTCACCTAAAAACAACGTTTCCTACAACACACAGGAAAGCCTCACGACAAAGAATCATCCAGCTCAAAAAATTTCAATAGTACCGAGGTCAAGAAACCATGGTCTATGTGTGTCAGGATGAACTAAGTATTAACACAAGGGCTTTATTTTAAATATTATATTTGCCCTACTTTCTAAGGCCATGAAAATAGTTGAGAAGAACATCTAAAATAGTTAGCATCATTTTATTTGCAGTTATATCACAAGTACAAAATATATGTAGCCATCTAGTATACCCCTAGTCTTTAGTGTGCTGATGGAGCCTAGGCCAGGAGAGGTTAGGGGCCATTCTTCAGCCTATTTCTCTTTTCCTTATGGCCATTTACTCATCCAGCCCTGGTCTGCCCTCCAAAGTGTCTTATACCTGTCCATGAGAAGCTAGTTATATATTTGAACCAATAATAATATTAAACTGCAGAGTTCTTAGTACCCCGTCAACATTTCTTAAAAACTCAGTTTTAACAAATGAAAACTCAGTAGTACTATTTCTTAGAAGCTCTGTTGCTACTAAACAGGAAATGATATATAGCATAGCAGTCCCCAACCTTTTTGGCACCAGGAACCGGTTTCATGGAAGACAGTTTTCCAGGGCTTGAGGGGGAAGGACAGAGCTCAGGTGGTTCCTAACAGGACCGGTAACTGGCTGCAGGCCAGGGGTTGGGGACTGCAGATACAGCATACTGGAAAAAGTGTTAAGACTTGAGTTAGAATCCCAGCTCTGGTCCCTTCTAGCTCTCTAATCTTGGGCAAACTACTATGATTGAGCTGCATCATCTGTATAATGAGGGGCAGCACCATCCTTTGCGGATGAAAACATTGGCATTTTCAAGGTGTACAATGTTGCGAAAAATGTTGGGAAAGACTACTATGATGTATTGCCCCATCTTACAGAGGAGGAAGCTGAAGTTCTATTAGGAAGCATACTCAAAGGCCACACTTGTAAACAACAGAACTAGGCTTCGATTCCAGGTTTGTTTGCCTTCAAAGTCCAAGTTCATTATGCTTTCTTCTCATTGCTAGAAACAAAATAAAAGCAGACAAATAGTAACACCCGAAATCTGAACAGGCCCATAGGGCTTACAAAGTGCTTTGACAGAAAGGAAGAAATAAGAGGTGAGGGAATGAACATTTGTCATATGCCTACAATGTACCTGGTGCTTTACATTCTTATTTAATCTTTTTAACAGTCTTAATTTCTTATGCATAAACTTATAGTAGATAGCTCTGGTACATTTTTTATTAATTTAATTTACTATTTCATAATTTTCTCTCTATGCCCCCCTACTTCTAAGAACTAACTCAGTTCTTAGAGAAACATTAACTGTGCTTAATCTCAGGTCTTTTTTTTTTTAAGACAGAGTCTCACTCAACATGTTGCCAAGGCTAGAGTGAGTGCCAGGGTGTCAGCCTAGCTCATAGCAACCTCAAACTCCTGGGCTCAAGCAATCCTGCTGCCTCAGCCTCCCAAGTAGCTGGGACTACAGGCATGTGCCACCATGCCCGGCTAATTTTTTTTTTTTCTATATATATTAGTTGGCCAATTAATTTCTTTCTATTTATAGTAGAGACCCGGTCTCGCTCTTGCTCAGGCTGGTTTTGAACTCCTGACCTCGAGCAATCCGCCCGCCTCGGCCTCCCAGAGTGCTAGGATTACAGGCGTGAGTCACCACACCCGGCCAATCCCAGCTCTTTTCACTGCAAATTCTGGACCCTCCTTGCCCCAAGAGCAATGGTTTAATTCAGTCAATAGAGATTTTTCAAAATAAGAGTCATCTTTAATTTCATGGGTCAAGATTGTACAAAAGAAACTCTTAAATGTGATGATATTTTTAGTTTTTTATACATTTCTATTTCTCTACATATGCCCTTTGATCTCTTTGTCCAGAATTTTGGGGTTGCAGAATAATATCTATGAACTGATGGAGGAAGATATAGGGAGACCAAAGGGCAGATCAGAAGTTGAATCACCAATCACTTGAATTATAGGCTTGAGAGATGAAAGTAACTTGGGAGTTAGTATAGTTAGAAGACCCCCAAGGGATGATTTCTTTTTAAAGAAAATTCCCCTCTAAGTATGATCTTTAAAGTAAATCCATGGAAGTAAAACAGACCACTCCTTTTTAGTACCATTTCATAGTATCATTCACTAAAGTTCATGGTATTGAAAATGAAAATTCTCTATCTACAGATACCTTTTAACCATACACACAGCAACACCATTTTTCCTGTAAAGAAAAACTAAATGTAACTTTTGTGAGATATCATGAACCGTTTCCACATACAGGGAACTAATCACTGTTTACACTGTCCTCAGTAAGGTCAGAAGGTCCTGTACTTGTAGGCATGTGTGATAGGGAAATCTGGTAGTTTTTCTGAGTCATAATTTGATTGTAATGGTGATGGCAATAGCTAAAACCTTGAATGTGAGAATTTGTCTTTGAAGATAGATCATTTCTGAAGTTACATTTGGCACTATCTTCTTGTTTTCATTATGCAAAACAAATATTTAAGAAATCATTTACAGTTGTCTTTTAATATGTAATAACTTGGATTAAATAAGTTCACAAAATAGCTGTAAAATTTGTACCAATGTTGATCTGGGCTATGAGGAACTTAGTTTGGAAGTTTGGATAATATGTAAAGTACCACAGTTACATAACTAAGGCAAATTCTCTGCCAACCAGATTAAATTTGTGTTTGTTTATGTAACAAATACCAGGCACCTGCTCAGTATTGGTCCTGGCCTCAGTGCTAGGGATATTGGATGAATGAGAAGAGCAACAATTCTGCTCTCATGCAGCTTTTCTTCTAGGAGAAGACAGAAAATAAACAAAATAAATTTGATCATTTTAGATGCCATTTTGAAGTAATAAAGAGCACTTGTTGTTATCATGCCGATTCAAATGTGTCATGATATCTTCTGGTTAGTTTTACTACTGATTTAGCTATAGGTGCTGTGATACTTCAGGCCAAAGAGCTGCCATCTCTTTAGAGAATTTTCCTTTGTTCCAGCTAGGGATAAAATGTGACAGCTGAAATACAGAATTTGTTTCCCCATTTTTCTTTAGGTAGGGCGTACAACTTCCTTCTTAAATGCAAAGTGGGATAATCAGCATGAATTGTTATGAAAAGACATGTTTTAATTCCCTTTTATAGTCCCTAGTTTCTATTATGCATCTATAGATCCTTAGAAACATAATATTAATATTTAGTCAATTTCTAAGCCTGGAAAGGATTATGAGAGATTTATGAGATTTACTCAGCAAACCAAAATAGTGTCAAAATGTCAAGATATTTGATTGATATTTTAAATTGACGATACATGTTGTTACATGGTTAAGGTTTTAATTTTTTTAAAAATTTACTTGGGATGAAAACAATAATTAATGGCATGCCTTTGATAATATCATATTATGATATTCTGCAGGAAGAGCATGCTGATAAGGTTCCAGACACAGGATGGTGGAATGTATACAGAACGTAAAACAAGGGGAAAAGTACAAATAGTCCTGTTTTTCAGAAATCTGGTACATTTGATGATGTCAAATTTGTAAGAAATAAATAATTTAATACATATTAATTATATTACACCAAAGGTTTATATTATATAATATATATAATTATATATAATTATATTACACCAAAGGTTGCTTATAAACCCTGGGGTTTTTTTTCCTCATAAGAAAATAACATAAATTCTGCTTGAAGATGGACTCCTCTAAGGGTTTCCTACCTTTCATCTGTTCTTGTATTTTCTAGATGTGAAAAGGAAATTCAGGGTCATTACATTTTAACTATAGTAATATGTTTTGAGGTTTCCAAGTTTTAGTTTTCAAGTTATGTCTAGTTTATACAGTTTCAGGGAAGTTTTACATTCAGATGATTATAAGGTAATTTACTTAAGGCAAAAAGAAGTGCCAACGTAAGCCTGCAAATATTTACTTCAACATTTACAGCTCAATTCAGTAACATGTTGTTGCATGATTAATGAAAGCTGGGTTTCTTTTAACTGTACTTAGAAAGAATACTGTTGAAAAAATAAAAACAATGGCCATTATGCTTTGGTTTCTCTGAAGCTTATAGTTTTAATAATCGCATTAGTATTGCATTCCAAAGTTCCAGAGGAAAGACGTAAAAACTGGTGTAGAGATTATGAAAAATTACCAGAAAAAGAAAAGGAGGACAGATGGAGAGTTGGAGAAAGGGAGATAGGAAGGAAGAGGGGAGGGGAAGGGGAGGACGACTAACAGCCTGGATTAATGGCTTGGAGTCCATACTTACTAGCTCATTAATTAAGTCATTCATTCGTTCCTTCATAATATGAACATGCTAGTGATAACACTTTGGGCAAATAAATTAACCTCTTAGTCTGAGTTTGGGGGAAAAAAAGATTTAAAACAATAGGAAACTGGAAAGAATAATAAATCTGGCTCTGCTAGTTATTGTGGGGCTTAAGCAACATACCATATATGAAAGTGCTTTGGAAAAATTCACTACAGAAGAAAGTTCTCTACAGATGCTATTAGTAAAAGGTACCGTTTCTGAAACCATATTTGAGATATTTCAAGCAGTCTGCAGTGGGGCTTTGGCCCACTAATACAGGGAGCGAGATGAACAACATCCTTATCTTTCGAGAAAGCTTATAGAGTGTCTCAATGCTTAAGTTGAGTGTATGAGGGTACAGCAGGAGCAGAACAATATCTTTTGATTAGTGCTTGTGATAAAAATAACAACAACTACTGTTTTGCATATTTAAGATAGGATATATCTCATTGTTTGGGGAGAAGTTGGGTAGATGATTCATTTTACAAAACGGAAAAAGATCAAGGAGGCTGACTCATTTAATTCAAGGCTTATGTATGCAAAGCTGTTTTTGAATGTTTACGGATATGGATCAAATAATTTTGGCAGCTCTGTTCCATGAATTGAGACCTTAGCCTGTGTCCGTCACTATGCTCAAATTCTTAAGTGTCCTCTTAGTTAATTCTCACAATAATCACATGAGGTGGGCAATAATAGCTGAAAAAAGTAACCTTTGAGGATTTAAGCATATTTTTTAAGGTTTACATATCTAGTAAGTGGCAGAATCCACTCCTATCTCAACAAGGAAACTCTGCAACTGCCTCCCTTCCACCCTAAAGGCCTCGCATCATTTAAAAGAAGGTTGAGACAGAGCAGTCAGTAATAACGATGGCGACCGCAATTGCTGTTACTCCATTTTTACATTAGGAAACTCAACAATCAGAGAGGTTGAATGACTTGCCCAAGGTCACAGACCTAGGAAAACCTTGTGTGGGATTTGAACCCAGGACTGCCTCTCTCTGAAAGCATTTATCCCACCTCCTATAAAAGGAGTCAATTTTTTCTGTCCCTGTGGCTATTTTTATCTCTTGCTGAGCCTATCAGCTGATGTAGGTAGAGTAAAAGGAGGTGGGGGAAATACACCTGTCCTCCTAGTGTAATGGGTTGAAACACCCATTCCACATTGCTGCTGTTGTTGCACCAGGGGTCAAGGAGGTCAGCGTTTTATCAAAAAGCTCTTGAATTTATTTTTCAGCTTTTAGTTTATATTTTGCTTTAGTACAATTTGATTCATGCACCTAAATGCTTTTAAAAAGGAAGCTCCAGGCCAGGCGTGGTGGCTCATACCTAGCACACTGGGAGGCCGAGGCAGGAGTATTGCTCCAGGTCAGGAATTCGAAACCAGCCTGAGCAAGAGCAAGACCCGTCTCTACTAAAAATCGAAAGAAATTAATTGGCCAACTAAAATATATAGAAAAAATTAGCTGGGCATGATGGCGCATGCCTGTAGTCTCAGCTACTCGGGAGGCTGAGGCAGGAGGATGGCTTGAGCCCAGGAGTTTGAGGTTGCTGTGAGCTAGGCTGACGCCACAGCACTCTAGCCCGGGCAATGGAGTGAGACTTTGTCTCAAAAAAAAAAAGGCTAGACTTTGAAAAATAGGTGAAAAGTTGTGTAGAAATGGGGTATGGACAGAGCTTTGGGGAGCAGAACTGTTAGGTGGATAGTTAAGACCTCAGGCTCTTCTTGGGACAAGGATTCCCTGTTTTGGTGCTATCTTGAGCAATTGCTCCACCTGGGATGAAGGATAAAGGTGGGCACTCCCTTTTGGTGTTGCCCTACCCTAATCCTATCCCAAACAACTGCTACACCTGGGGAATGAGGGGGTGTTTTATCAATCTGGGAATTCCTTAGCACATGCAGAAGCCTTAGAAAGTGACCTCAAGTAACCTAAGGATAATTATTATGTAATTAGCTTGAATTTACATTTTGGTTCACCACTACCCCATCCCCACCAGGTAGGTTTTCTTTTTTTGTTGTTGTTGTCCAAGCTAGAGTGAATGCCATGGCATCAGCCTAGCTCACATCAACCTCAAACTCCTGGGCTCAAGCAATCCTCCTGCCTCAGCCTCCCGAGTAGCTGGGACTATAGGCATGCGCCACCATGCCCAGCTCATTTTTTCTATATATATTAGTTGGCCAATTAATGTGTTTCTATTTATAGTAGAGACGGGGGTCTCGCTCTTGCTCAGGCTGGTTTTGAACTCCTGACCTTGCGCAATCGGCCCACCTAGGCCTCCCAGAGTGCTAAGATTACAGGTGTGAGCCACCATGCCTGGTCAAGGTAGGTTTTCTTAGAGGGAGCTTATATAGGCAGATGGAATTCTGAGGATACCTGTTGATCATTTGATAATATCCCACACCTCCCAAGAGCCCTCTCCTAGACCAGGCTAATAAAAGGAAACAATCCAAGCATCGAGAGAGAATGAGTCGGTCTTCTTTTCTACTCAAGGAGACAGACCCATTTTGTTCTACAATAAAGAGCTGCTCTTGTGAAACTGCTTCTTGTCTGAGGTTATTCCATTGTATTGGCCGTGCTGGTGGTTTTTCCAAGAAAGGAGCCAGAGGACAGGGATAGTAGTCTGACTTGACACTTTGGTGTGTGTGGTCGTGCTTTGGCCAAGAGCACACCAAGAGCTGAGGGCAGACTGCCACCCTGACATCTTTGGTGCATGACTTGACAGAACCATCAGGAACTACACGGAGTCAGCAAAAAGTAGGCTGTACATGGTGCAATGGACTGAATGCTTACATTTCTCCACAATTCTTATGTTGAAATCTTAACCTCTAAGTTGATAGTGTTAGGAGGTGGGCCCTTTGGTAGGTGATTAAGTCATGAAGGTAGAGCTTTCATGATTGAGATTAGCGCTTTTAGAATAGGGACCCCAGAGGTGTGGACACAGCAAGAAGTCACCATCTGTGTCCCAGTAAGTGGGCCCTAACCAGACACCAAATCCGCCCGTGCTTTGACCTTGGCCTTACCAAGGTCTTACCTATAGATCTCTGATAAATAAATTTCTGTTGTTTATAAGCTACCTGGTTTACGGTATTTTGTTATAACAGCCTGAATGGAATAAGACACATGGTCAACAGTAAGTATTTCATTTTGATGCGATGTTAGATTTTGAAGATGAATGAAAAAAATAGTTTAAAAAGATAGGCCAAGTCCAAATTTAGGAGCCCTTAAATGCCTCTGTAAGGACTTAGGATTCTGGGGTGTTTTTTTTGCTCTTATGTGCTGAGGATTGAACCAATTATACTCCTTAGCTTATAGCATACTCTTGGCATGGATCTGTGCCAGGCTCTTCTTCTGCTTCATTCATTCATTCATTTTTGTTTCCTTTTATTCCCACTTTCAATTTCTATCCTCACACCCACCAATGGCAACTATTCTAATGCACTTGATATTTATACTTTTCTTTGTATGCGTTATTATATAAATGTTATTGTTTTGAACACATGCTTTTTATTATGAAAACACCTTTAATTATGGGAAATCTCAAATATAAACAAGTAGAATATTATAATTCTCATGTAATCTATCCAGTTGTAATAATGATTAATTCTTGTCTCATCTCATTTTGTCTATAGATCTATCCACTTTAACAATCCTTCCCCTAAAAAAAATCACAGATATCATATTATTTCATCTGTAAATATTTTAGTATGAATCTTTAAAAGATAAGGACTTTCGGGGGGAAAACATAGCTACAACACTGTTACCTCCCTTAAAAAGTTAGTGAAAATTCCTTAATTATTTCTTAAATGTGGTGTTCACATTTTCCTAATAATTTTGCAGAGTATCAGAGGAAAATGAAATTATTAAAATCTATTAATTTGGAGGAGTTGCCCTGAAGAGTTGGGGTTGAGGAGACACGGTTGCTTTCTGAAGGGTGTGCGGAGGCTCATTCTGGGAATGTTGGAAACTTTGCAAACTGGAATCAACTGTTGCTGCTGGAACAAACTACCACCGCTGGGGAGGGGAAGGCTTGGTGCAGTGGTAAGGTTTCCCTCTTTGATTTTTCAGTTCTTTAGAACCTGGTTAACAGTTCCCCAGTTGTGTTAAACTCTCTCTGTTAATAACAATTGTGTGTTTCTGCCTCCTGACTGGGTTCCTACTGATATGTATCATCTCATGTCCCTTGGGTGCCTCCTCTCCACCACTGTGTTGATATTATTCCGAATTTTAGTTCTAGATTATTATGGTAGAAATATATTTTTTATTTTCTTTCTTCACCTGTTTAGAATAAAAAATTAAGGTCTGTATTTCATATGTTGTTTTCAGATAAAAATTTTATTTTTCTGTAATTTTTTTTCATTTTTAATAGATTTATGGAGGTATAATTGACATATAATAAACTAAAAATATTACCAAATCTTAATTTTAAAATTAAATATTACCAAATTTTACCAAATTTTAAACTACAAATATTACCAAAACTACCAAAGCTCACTTTGGTGAGCTTTAACATGTATATGCTTGTGATACTATCAACCATAATCAAGATAATGAACATGTTCATGTCCCCTTAAATTTTCTTGTGCTCTTTTATAATCCTGCTCTCCCACCTCTCTCTGTGCCTCTTCCCCATTCCCAGGGACCCACTGATCTGCTTTCTGTCATCATAGATTAGTTGCATTTTCTAGAATTTTATATAAATGGATAAAACAGTATATATTCTTTTCTGTTTGTTTAGCAAAGTTATTTTGAAGTTCATTCATGTTGTTGCATGTATCAATAGTTTATTATTTTTTATTCCTGAATAGTATTCCATTACATGAATGTACTACCATTTGTTTATCCTGTCACCGATTAATGGACATTTGGATTATTTGGGCTATTACAAATAAATTTGCGATCAACATTTAGGTACAAGTCTTGTATGGACATATGCTTTCTTTTTCCTTGAATAATACTTTGGAATGGATTGGCTGGATCATATGGTAGGTGTATATTTAACTTTTTCAGACATTGCCAAAGTATTTTTAAAAGTAGTTGAGCCATTTTGCATTCCAACCAGTGGTATATGAGAGTTCCAGCTTCCCTGTATCCCTGGCAACGCTCGGTATGGTTAGTGTGTGGTAGTATTTCATTATGCTTTTAATTTGGATTTTCACGACTAATGGTGTTGAGTGTCTTTTCACGTACTTATTTGCCATCTGTCTTCTCTGGCGAAGTGTCTACTCAAGGTAGACCACAATTTGGGCCATCAGACAAGTCTCAATAAAGTTAAAAGGATGCAAGTCATACAGAGTGTGTTTTCAGACCACAGTGGTATTAAGTTAGTAATCAATAATGGAATGATGTCTGAAAAATCCCCAATATTTGGATCCAGTGTTGCTGTTAAGAAATCTGACATCAATCTGAATGTTATACCTTTGCAAGAGATACGTTCCTTTTCCCTGGAAGCTTTTAGAATTTTCTCTTTCTCTTAGATATTCTTAAATTTGCAATACTATTTCTAGGTTCTTAATCTCTTTTATTTGTCACTCAGTCCTTTTGATCTGAGTTCTTTTATCTTTATTTAATTCAGGGATATTTATTTTCATTATTTCCTTAAATATGTTACCCTTCCTTTGTTTTTCTCTTCTCTTAGACTCCTGTTTTCAGAATGTCAGCGTGTCTACTTGTATCCTCCCTGGTGCTTAACTTTTTATTTCTGTATTTATCTCTTTAGTACCTTCTTTTGTGTCTTCTGAGAGATTTCCTCAATCTTCTTTTCAGTTCTGTGATTTATCCTTTGGCTATATTCAGTTCACTATTTATCCCATCTAGTATTCTTTCAAGTATACTATTTTATTTTATTTTATTTTTGAGACAGAGTCTCACTTTGTTGCCCAGGCTAGAGTGAGTGGCGTGGCGTCAGCCTAGCTCACAGCAACCTCAAACTCCTGGGCTCCAGCAATCCTGCTGCCTCAGCCTCCCAAGTAGCTGGAACTACAGGCATGTGCCACCATGCCTGGCTAATTTTTTTCTATATATATTAGTTGGCCAATTAATTTCTTTCTATTTATAGTAGAGATGGGGTCTCGCTCTTGCTCAGGCTGGTCTCGAACTCCTGAACTCAAACGATCCGCCCACCTCGGCCTCCCAGAGAGCTAGGATTACAGGCTTGAGCCACCGCGCCCAGCCGGTCAATTAGTTTCTTTCTCTTTTTAGTAGAGGCGGGGTCTCGCTCTTGCTCAGGCTGGTTTCGAACTCCTGACGTTGAGCAATCTTCCCACCTCGGCCTCCCAGAGTGCTAGGATTACAGGTGTGAGCCACCATGCCCGGCCTTTTTTTAATTTAATTTTATTTTTTGAGACAGAGTCTCACTGTGTTGCTTAGGCTAGAGTGAGTGCCATGGCGTCAGCCTAGCTCACAGCAACCTCAAACTCCTGGGCTCAAGTGATCCTCCTGCCTCAGCTTCCCGAGTAGCTGGGTCTACAGGCATGTGCCACCATGCCCGGCTAATTTTTTTTTTTTTTGTATATATATTTTTAGTTGGTCAATTAGTTTCTTTCTATTTTTAGTAGGGATGGGGTCTCGCTCAGGCTGGTTTGGAACTCCTGACCTTGAGCCATCCACCCGCCTCGGCCTCCCAGAGTGAAGTATAGTGTTTTATTTAATACCTAATCTAGTTGTACCATTTGGCTCTCTTTAGGACTTTTTTCCTGCTTCCTATTACAAATATCCTTTTGACAATATTGTTTGTGCCTGTTTTAAATTCTTAATCTGTTTGTTCCAATATTTCTGATTGCTATGGTATTTATTGTTCGGTGTATGATTTTCTTTTTTACGGTGGTTCTAACCTCGGGTATTTTAAACTGTGAGCTGATGTTCCCCTGGAGTTATGAGGTACAGAGGTATCTTCTTGAAGAAGAGTTAGGAGATGAGACCCAGGGAGTCCCAGGTACTAGAAGTGCAGTCAGCAACCCATCTGCTGCCCCTCCACTGGGCATTATTCCAGCAGGGGTTCTCTTCCAAAGCCTTTGAAAGGGAGATGGCAGTCATCTCATCTGCGTCACCATTGCTTACTCAGGCTTGGTGAGTGGGACTGGCGGAGTGAGTACTCAGGGAAGTGGCTAGCCTCCCCATTCTTGGTGTGGGTTATTGCTGCTGCCTTCTGACTCACAGTGGTGGTCGTGGGCCAGGCAATGTCCCAAAGGAAACAGGAGAGAGAGGGACAGGTGAACCCGGCATCGTTCTCTCTACCCATTGTCCTGCCTCCTCACCCAAAGTTCCTGATGGCTTTTAGACTCTCCAGGGGCTTCTCATAGTTTTTAAAATTAGTGCATGCATCGTTCTCTCTTCTGTTGTTTCCCTAGGGCTGACTCTCCAGGCAGTATGTGGCCGGAGCCTGATCAACATCTGGTCTGTACTGCAGTGGGTAGTAGTGGGGGTAGGTGACCGAAAGCTTTTGAATTTTGCTGTGAAAAAAATTAATCTTGCAGCAGAGCGCAATAAAGGAAGAAAGGAAACCCAGTCTAGGTAAGCAATCATGGAGAACTGGATTAATAATTTGTATGTTGAAGTGAGAAGATATATTTTCTGTATAAACGATTTGCTTGTTAGTCGAGCCTAAGCTTGAAGAAGCTGCTGTTTTACTTTACTTTTTTCCCCTCAATATGTTTATTCTTAGCTTTTTTTTTTTTTTGGAGTGAATTTTTTAATTCTCACTGGGGAAATCTCAAGATGTTACAGTGAAAAAGGAAACTAAATGAGGCCAGATTGGAGAGCAAATTGTTATTATTTAAAGCTTACGGACCACCTTGAATATGCCGAGTTCTATGGAAGAAAATACAGAAACATGATCCCTTCTCCTTAATAGCTAACATTTTCAGGAAATATATACCACATTTCTATGTGTGTTTTACTTCATATACTGCCAATATTTAAACTCTTTTAGTTTAAGGAATTTCTTCTTATTCGTTTTCTTCCCCTCTATTTTTCTTTTTCTTTTTTTTTTTTTCTTTGAGAGGGGTTCCTTTTTTAAAAAGTATAAAAATAGAGTCGATGAACACATGTCACTGTATATGTTCATATTGTTTTGAAAGTTAGAAACTAAAACACTGCCTTTATCCTGTGATTTTTCAAAATGCAGGCTGGGCGGAATGTTTGTTACCCTTTTGCAACTGTTACTGAACAGTTAGTTGCCCCTCCACAGGATGATAACTGGCTGGTCTCCATTTTTATTTCGGGCTAAAATCAAGGAAATCGCTTTAAACTGTAGCACACAAGATTTATGTTAACTATAAACATATGAAAAATGTTCAGTCTTGAGTAAGGCAACCAAAATGTTGGGTTGTTTTTATTTTCTGATTTTTGCCTATCATCCTGCCAGAAATTACATGCAAAAAGAACGTGTTGAGATGCAGTAAGAACTTTCAAAAATGATGATGGGTACATCTGCTGACCATGAAGGATACTTACAGGCACAGCTGTAGCTGTTTCTACTGCCTCCCCGCCCCCCATATACCAGTGGTTCTCAAACTTCAGCATGCATCAGAATCACCCGGGGAGTTTGTTAAAGCAGGGACTGCTGGGCCCCACCTCCAAAGTTTCTGATTCGGTGCTTCTTTTTTTTGTTTGTTTTGAAACAGAGTCTCACTCTGTTGCCCAGGCTAGAGTGCCATGGCATCAGCCTAGCTCACAGCAACCTCAAGCTGCTGGGCTCAAGCAATCCTCCTGCCTCAGCCTCCCGAGTAGCTGGGACTACAGGCATGTGCCCCATGCCCGGCCAGTTTTTTCTATATATTTTTAGTTGGCCAATTAATATCTTTCTATTTTTAGTAGAGACGGGGGTCTCGCTCTTGCTCAGGCTGGTTTCGAACTCCTGACCTTAAGCGATCCTCCGGCCTCGGTCTCCCAGAGTGCTAGGATTACAAGGCGTGAGCCACCGCGCCCAGCCTTTGATTCAGTACTTCTAAGGCAAGGCCTGAGAATTTGCATTTCTAACAAGTTCCTCTGTCATGGTGATACTGCTAGTGCAGGGACCCACTTTGAGAACCACTGCCATATCCCAGTGGTTCTCAGCCCTGGCTGCAGCTGGGGGTCTTACAAAGAATGCTATTGCCAAAGATTACCAGTGCTCGGTGATTGACTGTGATTGAACTGGTTGGGAATGGGGCCTGGATGTTTGTATTTTATAAAAGCTCTTCAGGAGATTTTGAGGTACAGGAGATTCTCAGGTACACTTAGGGTTGAGAAGCACTTCCTCATTCTCATTCTCCGCTCGTCATCCAGAGGAGCTTGTAGAGAGGCTGTTCCACCTTCCATTCAAGCCTTCAACATTAAGATATACAAAAACAATGAGTAAGATGTGCAACGTTTGGGGGATGGACATGCTTGAAGCTCTTACTCGAAGGGGGAGGGGGACATGGGCAATATAAGTAACCTTAACACTTGTAGCCCCATAATACGCTAAAATAAATAAATAAATAAATAAGATGTCATCAGGATATTTCTATTCAGGTTGGGATGCCTGTTGGTCGTGGTCACCACCGAAATGTGTCATTACGTATTTATCCTCTCCCTTACTCTTAACATGTCTCTGTGATTTCTCTTTTCTGTCCCAACCTCTCCTCCATATGCTGTCAGCCCTTCTACCAGTTTCTCCTTCATCTCCTTGCCTTACTGGAAGCCTGGCTTGTTCTGGAAGACAGCGCTTCTCTTGCAACCTCTTCAAATGCACGCTGCTGGTTCCCCACACTCCCTGGGCACTGGGATCTGGAAGCCAGTTTACAGTCTTTTCCCCCCTCACTGCAGCTTCCAGACATGTATTTGCTTCTTAGTTCCTTGAATAAATTTCCTGCACATTTGAGGTTGATGCTGTCAGGTTGTACCTCCACTTTCCCCTTCATATAATCATACTACTATTGTCCTCCAACCCCCGTGGCTCTCCATTCATTCACTATAAAGTCTTGGGCACCAGGCTCTCAGCTTTTCCTTCAGCACCATCCCCTGCCGTCACCCTGGGAGACCTCTGCACCTGCGTGAATGACCACTCAGCACCCTGAGATTTCTGTCCTTTGATGGCCTCATCCTATCTGAGCTTCTGCTTCACTCCACTTTCCCACCCGATCTCATTGTTATCCTCTGGGCCTTTCCCATCATGGGAAGCACCACTGCCTGTGAACTGCTACCTTCCATCATTCCAGCCCACTGTCAGTTACCTAACGCCACAATCACAACAAGCCCATCTAGAAGTTCTCTTTTTTAGAGGAAGGTGCTACACGTGGCTACAGAACTCAGGACATATTACTGATCAAGTATTAAATAAAGTCTCACGTAATTTAAAGTCTTTTTTTTTTTTTTTTTTGAGACAGAGTCTCGCTTTGTTGCTCAGGCTAGAGTGCCGTGGCATCAGCCTAGCTCACAGCAACCTCAAACTCCTGGGCTCAAGCAATCCTACTGCCTCAGCCTCCCGAGTAGCTAGGACTACAGTCATGCGCCATCATGCCCGGCTAATTTTTTCTATATATATTAGTTTGCCAATTAATTTATTTCTATTTATAGTGGAGATGGGGGTCTCGCTCTTGCTCAGGCTGGTTTCGAACTCCTGACCTCGAGCAATCTACCCACCTCTGCCTCCCAGAGTGCTAGGATTACAGGCGTGAGCCACTGTGCCCAGCCTAATTTAAAGTCTTATATGCCGTAGAATTGATGAGCTTTATGTCATACTCATGTATCTATAATAACATGTGAAATAATGAAATTTCAAAGGCCTAATACAGTGAATTAAAACCCCCTTTTTAGAGGGAAAAGTAATGTATCATAAAGGTGGACTATCTTTGTTGCTTTCTCTGCAGAGGCCCAAAGTAGATGAGATGTGCCTCTGGGCTTCCCAAATTGCCTTTCCTAGAAACTTCAAGTTTTACCCTTAACATTTTAATCCTTAAGCTAGGGGTCAGTAACACTATTATATCTTCTCAGATACTCAGGTTTTACTGTGAAAAAGTTTCAGGCACCTTCAGAATAGATTTTGTGCCTTTTATGAGAGCCAGCTTTCTACCAAAGCACGATCGACAATGTGATTCTGTAACATGTATCAAGAATCTTAAAAATATTGGTACCCTTTGACAATTTGGGCAGAGGGAATGCAGGACCCGGAAGCAAGGACCCATGCCAATCCCTTTTGTCTATTTTACTCCTTTATTAAGAGACGTGTGGAAAGGGACGTATCTTCCCATGTTTTCATTAGGCACAGAGCAGAGCACAGGTGATCCTGCAATTCAGTTCTCCCCAGAGCTATGCTTCCCGTTGGGAACAAGCCTAGGGATGTTGGGAGAAGGAATACTGACATATTTATTTATGTCATATTTATTTATACACTCTGGACTATTTTTGTTAGTATCTCTGTGTTACTGCTCATAGAGTTCTGTTTTCATACTTTTTGTGTGTGCATAAGGTCTGGGTACAGTTTGGCTGGCATGTGTGGGTAAGGTAGCATGAAGGGTATGTTTAAGCCAAAGCGGATAATTATTCTTTAATAGAGACAGGCCTATTCTGACCCACTGTGTAGAAACTGGGTGCGTAGAACTGTAGGAAGTACAGTGGGAAAGTGGAAAGAGGAAAAGACTAGAGGTCAGAAAACTCAGGAAAATTTTTTGACTTACTAGCCATGGGCCTTGGGGCAATTTACTTCGTTTGTCTGAGCCTCAGTTTCCTTATGTGTAAAACAGGGATCAGAGCGTCCAATTTTACTTTCTCACAGGGTCATTGTGAGGAACAAATCATTCAATGTGTCTGAAAGTGCTTTGACAATAACAAAGTGCCATAGGACAAATGTAAGGTGTTCTTGAAGGTTGGAGTGTGGTGCTGTCTTAAGCTTTAAGGGGAATATTAAGCTAACTTGACTTACGATATCTATCTAAAATATACAATTAGTAATGATAAATTATAAATTTAAAAATGGTTGGGATAAATTATAGTTTGGGAATTATAAAATGATTGAAGATAAATAAAAATAGCAGAAATTTATCAGACTAAGAAGTGCCTCAGATTTCAAAAATGTACTCTTTCATTTTTTTTGTTGAATATAGCAATAGTTAATATAGAACATCTTTTAATGCGTAACACTAAATAAACAGCATCAAATATTTTTCTGTCCAAATAAAAACACAAAGCCCTTTCATAAACCATTTTTCTTTTACAATAACGATTCTTTTAATCTTTGTACAGTGGCAGTATCATAGCCAGTAAGATTTATCCGGGGCATGATTATTGCTAATAATGATTCTTTGCTCTTTTTAGATATTACCTAGATCATAGAGGTAGGAATTGTGCTCTATCCAGTATGAATAATCTTTTATATTTTACTTTTTAAAAATTCCCAGCAAATTTCAGCATGGTACACCTGACAGTGTTAATTATCTAGAGTATCTCAATTTCTGCAAATCTTATTAGTCATAGGCCCTCATAATCTCTCATGTTTGTGGTCCCTTTAGTCCTTCAAATCAAAAATCCCTAAATCATAGTGTCATTTTTTGGCAAAGGATAAGAATGTTCTACTTATCTCCTAAACTTTGATTTCTAGTAGTCCCTTATTTCTCATGTCCAGGGATTTATAAACCTCATTACTTTTTTTCTACACATTAAATCTCAAATTTGGCCTTTCATCATCTTGCTTCAAAGTGGTGCCAGATTATTCATTTTTCTTGACTACTTTCTACTTGCTTGCCTTCTCTTTAAGCTAAATCTATAGTTTGCCTGTTATGTCCCCAGAACAAACAAATGAGTGTCCTGCTTATTTTAGGTTTCCAGTTTGTTGAATCCAGTTGAGTAATTTTCTGAAAGCTTGCAGCATAAACTAGGAACTGTATGAGCAAACATAAATGTATGCACCTCTCTTTATATAAAATATGGGTTTAGAGTTTGCAATTTCAATTCTAGAAAACAAACCATCTTGGTGAGACTGAAGAGCAGTAATGTGGGATGGTGAAAAGCATTAACACTTTCTTCACCCCAGGAAGTAGGAGAACATTCTAGGCCCCCTTCCCTTGATAATTAGAAATATCATCCAGGTTGCCAGGAGAGAAGATGGAGTTTGGAGAGGTGACAGTCAGAGCTGTGGAAGTGGATATGAATTTGGCCCAAGGGGTATATGTGAATGAGAAAGAAAGGAGTCATTTTCAAAAGGGAAAAGTAGCAGTTAGCAAGGTTGGAGTAAGTAGAATGGGAGAACTGAAAGGTCAAAGAAATCAAACAGGGGATCTTATAAGAATATAAACTTCATGAGGGCAAAAACTTCATGTTTTTGTCTGTATTGTTCACTATATCATTCTATTCCTAGTTCCTGGAATAGCACTTGGCATGTGACAGATGCTCAATAAACATTTGCTAAATGGATATGTTAATATAAATGAGCCGGGCGAGGTGGCTCACGCCTATAATCCTAGCACTCTGGGAGGCCAAGGTGGGCAGATTGCTCGAGGTCAGGAGTTCAAAACCAGCCTGAGCCAGAGCGAGACCCCCGTCTGTACTATAAATAGAAAGAAATTAATTGGCAAACTAATATATAGAGAAAAAATTAGCCGGGCATGGTGGCGCATGCCTGTAGTCCCAGCTACTTGGGAGACTGAGGCAGCAGGATTGCTTGAGCCCAGGAGTTTGAGGTTGCTGTGAGCTAGGCTGATGCCACGGCACTCACTGTAGTCTGGACAACAAAGCGAGACTCTGTCTCAAAAAAAAAAAAATAATAATAATAATAATATAAATGAACAATAAGTGGTTAGTGTGTCATATACGGCATGGAGTTTGAAAAAGCTCAAGGCTAAAACAAATTCACACAAACGTTATGGCAAATGCGAGATTATGGGGGAATGAACAAGTGGAAACAGTGAATCTGTCTTTGGAGAAGCTTGTTGGTTCCTCCCAGCAAGATGTTATTATTTGTTCCCCATTTCCCAAATTCCCATCGAAACGATCAAATGCATAGATGAATAGGGAGGATCCAAGATGGCATGGTCACATGCCAAGAATGTCGAGTAATTTTTGTTGGATCCCATGTGGATGGATGGTTCTGCATGGAAGGCTCGAGAGCACTCTTGTTCTGAGAGCATCGTATATATTTGGGATGCAAATAGAAACAGGCCCTACAGATCTTCTCTGAGTGGGGGCAGGCAATGAAGTGGGCAGTGAGACCATCACAACACATTATTTGATCTTTCTTCTCTCTTTCAAGCCTTCTGAAGGCCTAAAATCTTTACCCAACATTCAGGCTCCACCCAGAGACCGTGTTCTACTGCCCTCTCTAGCTCATCCTTCCCTGCCCTTTTGAAGGCTGTTATTGCTGTTTCCTCTTTTGCTGTCTTCAGTTCAGTTCAGGAAGAGAGGATGAGGTGAGGGCAGGGGCTGAGATCAGCACTTAAGTGCTCCCTAAGGGTTGCGAGTGTCAATGGAAAAGAACCCAAATTCTGTAAAATAATTTCAAGAGATTTATCCTGAGCCAAGTATGACCGTGGCCTGGAGCCATGCCCAGGAAGCCTTGAGCAAGTGGACTCACTGTGATTGGGTTACAGTTTGGTTTTATACATTTCAGGGAGACAGGAACTATGTGTAAAGTCATAAATCAATACATAGAAGGTATACATTGGTTTGGCCCAAAAAAGCAGGACATCTCAAAGTGGGGGTGCTTATAGGTCATAGGTAGGTTTAAAGATTCTTTGATTTGTAATCTGTTAAAGAAATGAAGCTTTGGCTAAAGGCTTAGAATATTTTAAGTTAAGATAAGGAAGTCTGTTAATCAGAGACAAGCCTCCGGACATATACGGGACAGATACCCAGACTCAAGTGATCAGTTAAGTAAATGGAGGACCTTTAGGTATGCTTCATTCCCTGACCTGCATAGCCCCAGGCCTGTTAATGAGTTATAATGGACATCTCCAAGAAGATAAGGGAACATGAAGAGGTATGTCTGACCTCCCTTGTCGTGGCCACCAACTCAGCTTTAGGGTATTTCCAGGGTCCCCTTGGCCACGAGGGGGCCCATTCAGACAGCTGGTGTGGGCAGGTGGGGGGGGGGGTTTAAGATTTTATTTTAGTTCACATGGGTGTGAGTTGGAAGGCTGTGCCTGCAATTCAAGTGCCAGTTTCTGCTTTCTAGAAGACTGCTAATGGGTGCTCCCTTATTGGGTTTAAAAAGCTGAGTAGGATTAGAGGGAAAGAACTGAATGGACCCCAGGTGTGGTTATGGGCAGGCAGTGAAGGAAGCCGGAAGACTAAGACAAGATTCACTTCTTATTCCCATGCAATCAAGGGAAGCCTGGGGAGGCAGGGACCTGAATGGAGCATGATACAGAAGGGACAGAGGAACAACCCTGGTTGCAACAAAACATTTGCTGTGGTCTCTGAGTCAACTCCTTTTGGAGCTCGTTGAGAATTCTCTTTTTTCCCTCCCGAGTTCCCTCCGGTAACATAACAAATGAAAACAAAAGAGAACAGGAAGAAGAGTCAGAGCAGAGTCTCTAAAAGACACCATCCATGGGCTTGAATTTCTTTGGTCCCCAAAGCAACCCATGATGATTCTGACTAGAAAAGAGCAATTTTATGATTCATTAGTGACTATTTCCTCCTGCACTGTTTTAGGGAGTACGTTTTCTTTCATTTTTGTGGGGGTTAATTTTCAATGTTGTTCCTTAGGAGCCATTTCTTTTCTTTCTTTCTTTTTTTTTTGAGACAGAGTCTCCCTCTGTTGCCCTGGCTAGAGTGCCGTGGCGTCAGCCTAGCTCACAGCAACCTCAAACTCCTGGGCTCAAGCGATCCTCCTGCCTCAGCCTCCCGAGTAGCTGGGACTACAGGCATGCGCCACCATGCCCGCCTAATTTTTTCTATTTTTAGTTGTTTGGCTAATTTCTTTTTATTTATAGTAGAGATGGGGTCTCGCTCTTGCTCATGCTGGTCTCGAACTCCTGAGTTCAAGCGATCCTCCCGTCTCGACCTCCCAGAGTGCTAGGATTACAGGCGTGAGCCACCTCACCCGGCAGGAACCATCTCTAGTGATTAAGCCCAACGGTCAAAGATCACCAGTGAGAAATCAGTAATTTGACAATGTTAGATTTATTTGATTTTCTCCCTTGTCTCCTCCCTGCTGGGTGATTATAGTACTATTAAACCAACTGATATCAAAGATGTCTATATGGTGAACATGATGAATAAGGTCATTTATAAGCATACTGATACCTTATGCTCTTTCCTCTGATACAAAGGAGGAATTAGTACCCTGAAAGAAGATTCTAACCAGGCCAGAATCTGAACAACCACCATACATGGAACATGTTCTGTGAAGGTCGGGTTTCTGCCTTCCTCAGCCGACGTTTCCTTCTGTTCTTTTGGTGAAAGACTGACAAGTATCAGCAAATAATGAATGTGCCTTGCAAATAAACATCTCTCTGATGTGTAGCAATTTGAAAGAAAATGTACTAGCTGGATTTTTTCCCCTTTAACTCATATTTTCCTATTATGTTTGTAAGCAACACAGAAAAAAAGTTCAAAATCTAGAAACCAGTAAAATTAAACTGAAATGTATGTCTCAGTGTATGATTGTATATTCTAATTTTATGTAATTGTTCCCTCTTTGTTCTTAGAAAGTCAGGAAATTTAAGATTTGTGAGAACAGCCTTTATTATGTTTTTTTTCCTTTGATGTTTTGATGTTAGCAGATTTAGGAAACAAACCATTCAAATAAAGTTACCATACTGCTGGGGACACAGAAAGAGACAGCTTCTTAAGGAGCTCAGTGCCCTCAGGATACCCTTGCTCCATTGTGACTTAGTGCCACTTCTGAAGAAAAAAGGAAGCTGAAGTCTTATTTTGTGACTTTCTGGGGCAAATCTGTGACTCATTATATTTATGATTCCATTAAACTTAAATTAGGAGAATCTTTTTAGATAAGTGTTTTCAAGCAAAAGATAGTTGTGATGGATTGTAAAAATAGCCACAAATTATTTCATCCTTGTATGCATGCCCTTTGCAATGTGAATTTATTTATGGTCTTCCCAGCATGTGGTGAATTCTGTTTCTCCACCTAGTAGATCTGGGCTTGATCATGTGACTTACATAGGCAATGGGATGTCAACAAATGTGCCGCAAGTGGAGGCCTGAGAATTGCTGTGCTTTAGCGCTTTCTGTCCAGCTGCTTCTGGAACCCTTGAGATAGCTGTGCCTGCTGGATAAAGAGAGACACATGATCATGTCATCCCTGTCTGTTAGCTAACACATGTCAGTCACTAAAGATAAATCTGAGGCCATCTTAGCCCATCCAACTCTGGCTGAACTGTCACCTACCTGTAAATGTGCTGAGTGAGCCAGCAGCTGTGCAGGCCTAGACCAAAAGAACTGCCCATTGCAAAGTGTGTGTTGGATTCTTGGCAACCCACAGTCATGGAAAACAATAATTGTTTTAAGTCACTACATTTGCGGGTGCTTTGTTATACAGCAAAAGCTAACTGATAACTGTAGTGTTTTTAAATCTCTTAAGGCTTTTCAAAACTTAATGTAACTTGCTGCAACAACAGGATTAGGATGAGTTCAGAAAGTAAAAATATAGTCTTAAAATGTAACATTTCTTATGACTGGCTGTCAGTTCTATTGACTTTTTACCCGAGGATTTAAATGGATTAGTTGATAGAGATCTTTATTGTTTTTTATTATCTCTAGTGCAAGGTCTGAAGTCGAAGATGTTGAGAGGTTAAGGTTTCCAGTGAGTAGCTAGATGAAAGAACAGCTGATTATTCCAGCTTTTATTCTTGCTCTGCCTAATACACCGTCAAGTCAATGTTTGCTTAAGGAGTGATCAGTATTTATTGCCTTTTAGTTCAACAACAGGCTGCTTTTTTTTTTTTTTTGTGAGACAGAGTCTCGCTTTGTCGCCCTGGCTAAAGTGCAGTGGCATCATCATAGCTCACTGTAACCTCAAACTCCTGGGATCAAGCGATCCTCTTGCCTCCCAAGTATCTGGGACTATAGGTGCCACAATCCCTGGCTAATTTTTTCTATTTTTAGTAGAGATGGGGATCTCGTTCTTGCTCAGGCTTGTCTCGAACTCCTGAGCTCAAGTGATCCTCGTGCCTCAGCCTTCCAGAGTGCTAGGATTACAAGCATGAGCCATGCACCTGCGAACAGGCTACTTTATAAATACAAAAATTACCACTCTGAGTTGTACCCACCATCCACTCATCACTGAGTCACACATTCCCTCTGTGTGGTGGCTCCAAGGGATTCATTCTAGGAAGGGACAGTTACAATCCATGGCTGCAAACTCAGTGGATGCAGCAGCTGTCTCAGTGCTGTCTCTCTTTCTCACCCACCACTCCTCAGACCATTGTAGTCTGGTTTCTGCTCTGCCCTGCTAAAGAAATCCTTCTCACCCAAGTCACAAAGAACCCTGTGTTGCTAAATCCGATGGATACATTTCAATTTCTATTTCAACCTCTTAGCAGCATATGACATTATTCATCAATCCCTTCTTAAAGAATGTTCCTCCCTCAGCTTCTGTTATACCACTGTCTTTTGGTTTTCTTCTTAACACTCTGACCACTGTACAGTCTCTTTTGAGGGCTCTTTCATTTCTCCTTGTCCTTTAAATATTAGTGTTCCTTCAAGTTTTCTCCTGGGCTGCCTTCTATTCTTATCCTACGCACTCTTCCTGGGCAATCTCATCCCTTACATAGCTTTAATTATCCTGTATGTATTAATCTCTCCCAAATTAAACTCTCCAGTTGAAATCTCTCCTGAGCATCAGAAATGCAGCCATCAGCCATGTAATCCTAGCACTCTGGAAGGCTAAGGCCGGTGGATCACTCAAGGTCAGGAGTTCAAAACCAGCCTGAGCAAAAGCGAGACCCCGTCTCTACTAAAAATAGAAAGAAATGAATCGGCCAACTAAAAACATATAGAAAAAATTAACCGGGCATGGTGATGCACGCCTGTAGTCCCAGCTAATCGGGAGACTGAGGCAGGAGGATCACTTGAGCCCAGGAGTGTGAGGTTGCTGTGAGCTAGGCTGATCCAGCCTGGGCAACAGAGTGAGACTCTGTCTCAAAGAAAGAAAGAAAGAAAGAAAGAAACAAAGAAAGAAAGAAAGAAAGAAAGAGAAAGAAAGAAAGAAATGCAGCCATCTATTGAACTGCTTCTCTTAGCTATCACTCAGGCACATACATCAATCTCAATGTGTCCAAAACTGAAGGCTGAATCCTTCTCCCCTCCCCCACGTCCACTGCAGGTGGCTGCCGTGATCCTCCGGCTCCTTCCGTGTCCCAGCCTGACACTGCTGTCTACCTGGTTACCCAGGAGAGACACTCAGGTGTCATCTTTGACTTCTCCCTCTCATCTATTGTCATCCTCAATTAATTTACAAGTCCTGTCAGCTCTACCCCTTTCATGGTTGCTGAATAAATCCAGTTCTCTTCATCCGCACAGCCACACTACCGTTTCACCCGCACCCGCCCAAACGCCAGCACCTTCTCTTGCCTGGATTATGGGACAGCTTTATAACTGATCCTGGTCTTGTCCCTTCCCCTCTATTTTCTGTATAGCTTTCAGAATTATCAGAAAGACCTTCTTTGAATGCAAACCTGGATGTAGACGTCCCTTGTGTTAAAACTTTTTAATTGCTCTCCACGTCCCTTTCTAGAAACACCCATACTGTTCATGATTTAAACAGGAGAGTGTGCAATAATGTACCTAACTCCAGCCTTTTTCTTTCTTCTTCTTTTTTTTGAAACAGTCTTATTCTGTTGCCCAGGCTAGAGTGCCGTGGCATCAGCCTCGCTCACAGCAACCTCAAACTCCTGGGCTCAAGTGATCCTGCTGTCTCAGCCTCCCGAGTAGCTGGGACTACAGGCATGCGCCACCATGCCCGGCTAACGTTTTCTATATATATATATATATTTTTTTTTAGTTGTCCATATAATTTCTTTCTAATTTTTTTAGTAGAGACGGGGGTCTCGCTCTTGCTCAGGCTGGTCTCGAACTCCTGAGCTCAAGCATTCCTGCCTCGGCTTCCCTGAGTGCTAGGATTACAAGCGTGAGCCACCACGCCTGGCCATCCAACCTTATTTCTTGCCATTCTTTATTTCTTAGCCAGCCTGATTTCTTTTGGTTTTTCATCAGTGTTCTCTTCACCTCTGAGCATTCGATGTGTAGTTCTTTCTGTCTGGAACGGTATTCTCCGCTCTCTCCCCCCCGTTTGGCTAGACTAACTGCAGTTATTCTTTCAGGATCCAGCTTCCACGATATCTGAGAAGGCTTCCCTGGAAGGACACCCTCCAACAGCTCCAGGGATTTCCTCAACCAGCATTTTCTGAATTGTCTGCTTTTCCGCAGGAGGAAGGACCACTTGGGACTTTCTCATCTTTAAATCTCTAACCACTACCACAGTCCCTGGCACCTAATTGCCCACTTTCAATTAATAGTTGTTGCATTGACTTTAATTAAACATTGGAGTTGTTTTCAAGTTATCTACTTCTTGCGGCAAGTTAATGTGAACATTTCACTTATGAAACTCTTTCATGTATTGCTCAACTTAATTATATTTTTAGCCTGCAACATTATTTTAGATAATAATGTAATTATTTTACTATGATAATTGGAATCGGCTTTTATTCTTCCAAACGTACCACTTTTTTGTGTTAAAATAGTTTCTCTCTTGGACATATCTAGATTGTGCGAAAATGGTTGTTTTAAATATTTTGGCAGCAGCATTAAAAAATTAAAAAGAAGCAGGCGAAACCAGTTCTAATAATGTATTTTATTTAACCCAATATATCCAAATTATCATTGCATCATATAATTATTTTATTTATTTATTTTTTTGTTTTCTTAAGCCATTGATGCAAATATTTTTTTTGTTACTTTGAAATCTGATGTATAATTTATACTTGCAGCACACCTGATGCTAGACTGGGTATTTTCAAGTGCGTGAGCCACGAGTGGTGAGTGGCTGCCATATTGGACAGGGCAGTGCTGCACCCTTCTCAGTTCTCAAGTATTTCAGCTGCTCAGATTTCCACTCCAGCTCTCCCTCTCTCCATTCCAGGGAAAACATGCTCCCAATCATCTATGTCTCTATGCCAAGGTCAAGCCTTTTGAAACTGAAATGCCAAACCCTTGACTCCTTGGTTATGTTCACTTTGCCAAGCGGTATCTGCCCGGGAGCCGTGAGGAATAATGCCCCGGATGACTTAACCTGAAAGAGCCAGGAGGGCATTGAAATGTGAGTGGTGCATGGGAAACCTTTTTTTAAAAATATTATCCAGCCACAGCTGCAGTGATTTATTATTAAGTAATAGAGCTTAATAATCTCTCCATTTATTTGCTAGAGCTCCCTATCTACTTTATAGCTTATAGTCATTGTGTAAATAGCACTGAATGCTTTTTTTTCCTCTTCATAATTTTAGCTTTGAATTGTCTACATCGAAATGCAAATAATTGTTTTCTAATTTCTCTGACATTTTCTAGAAAAATGTTTTTCCGGTCTGCTGTAATTTTTCATTCCCACATTTGGTTGGCATTTTTCACCCCCAAACTGTGTAGCCTACACTGCAAAATTATGACTTTGTAAAATAAAAGATCACAGTTGCAACTGTCGGGTGACTCCTCATTCTTTATGGTTTTTTTTACTCTGAAAAGTACTTATTATTTTTACGAATATATATATATATTTTGTTCAAAAAGATAATTAAAATCAAGAGGCCTTGGTAATTAAAATCAAGAAATTGATTAAAAACAATTTCTACGTGTAAATATTACTAATATTCTGTGCTGAGGAAAAAAGTTGGGGAAATTTCTTCTACAAAGATTCCTCTTATATTCAAATATTTATTTATACATATATTTTTGAGACAGAGTCTCACTCTGTTGCCCAGGCTAGAGCGCCATGGCGGTCAGCCTAGCTCACAGCAACCTCAAACTCCTGGGATCAAGCGATCCTCCTGCCTCAGCCTTCCAAGTAGCTGGGACTACAGGCATGTGCCACCATGCCGGGCTAATATTTTTCTATTTTTAGTAGTTTGGCTAATTTCTTTCTATTTATAGTAGAGATAGGGTCTCTCTCTTGCTCAGGTTGGTCTCGAACTCCTGGGCTCAAGCAATCCTCCCTCCTCGGCCTCCCTGAGTGCTAGGATTACAGGCGTGAGCCACCGTGCCCGGCCCAAATATTTTAAAACATTTATTAGGTACAGTGTGGCCGTCTGTACACCAACAGAAGATGGGGGTGAAGTTTGAGAGAGATGTGAGGGCCTAGAATCAAGAACACGTGTGGACTCTAAGGATGTGTGTTTGTGGCTGGCGGGTATATGGGACACCTGTACACTCTACTTGTCATCAGCAACCGTGTGTGTAGGTGCAGCCGGCAATGCCTTGCCTCAGCTGTGCGGCTTATCTCTGGTACCTTTACTTCTCCGTTCTTGCTGTGTGGAATGTCTTCAGGAACCCACTGAGACATTGTGACAGATGCACAAACTGGAAGTGGGAAAGAATAACACTTCCTGGGGCAATCTGAGCTGGGGGCTGGGAGCCAGGGTATAATACGATACACACACACACACACACACACACACACACACACACACCTCCTTCCTCCATCCTTCAGAAGGACAATTCTTAGTTGCATTTTACACAGATCCTCAGAGATCCCAGTTGCCTACAGCAATGACCAGCTTAATTATGTACTCATGGATTGGTTCTTCCTCCAAGTCCCCATGCCCATTCCTTGGGATCCCTCCCTCAAACAAACTGACCACAGGCAAACCTTTGTCTCAGGCCCTGCCTTTTGGGGGACCCCAGTCTAATAGAGTGGGAGAGGACAATAAGTGAGAGAAAGGGACCTGGAGTGTCTCCAAGATTTGATTTAAACAGCTTGGTGGTCAGTGGGCCTAGAGATTGGAATAGAGGAAGAAGAGTAGCTGCAGAATGTTAGAGTGGAGAGACGATGAGTTTGGTTTTGCACATCTCCATTTGGAGGGGGCTGGGAGGCAGACAGGTGGATATTTAACAGCCAGTTAAAAATTATGACCCTGGAACTCAGGAGGGAGGTCAAGGCTTGGGGAAGATGACAAAGTGTTAGCATGTAGGTGGCAGATAAAGTCATGCTAACAGAGGGGTTCACCTTGGCGGAGTGTAGACAGCAATAGGACACTGGGGAATAACATCACTGAAGCAGACCAAGAAAGAGGAGCCCACAAAGGAATGGAAAGAACTGGTGGGATGAGAACTCTGGACAACTGGCCTCTAAGAAGCCAAAGGACAGCTGCTGAAGAAGGGAAAGGCCAGCAGTGTCCAAAATCATAAAGAAGTCAAACAAGACATGGTGATCAGACCTGAGACTGAATGTTATGGACTGTCCAAGTGTGATCACGGTGGGGCGAGGAGTGAGTGGGAAATGAGGAATGGGGCAGCATATCTAGACCACTCTTTAAAGCAGCTTCGTCGTGCATAAAATTAGAAAGATGCTGAATTAATAGAGAGGACTAAGATGTCAAGAGAGGTTATTATTATTTTTTTAATATGGAAGGGATATAAAGATATTTTTATGTTCAAACTTGGATCTAAAATAAGCTAATATTATAGAAGTTGGACTCAGAAGAATGAAAAAAATTAACCCCTACTTGTAGTTAGATCTGTTACTGTTCTGTTTGTTATAGGACTTAATCTGATATTCTCATGCTCCTTTACCATTCACCCCAAAAAATGCACATATCATTGCATCCCATGGTAGGGATACCAGACTTAAACACAGTCCATTATTCTAAATCCAAAGTGCTGTCCACTTCACCACTTGGAAAATCAGAATGATTAATGAAATTCTATAGTCAAACTGTGGCCTGTATGAGAAGAGTATGTGGGTTGGGGAAAGATAAAAAAGGTTGGTTATCACACCTGGCAAAGCCATGTGTGAAATTTTGCTATTATGGAATGTCTAGTATAGAATCCTAACTTAGAACACTTCTCAGTACCCCATACTAAAGCAAAATTTCATTTTTCTCTGGTTACTGGTTAACATCTTTTCTTTTCTTCTCTTTTTTTTTGTATGGAATGCTTCACAAATTTGCGTGTCATCCTTGCTCAGGGCCATGCTAATCTTCTCTGTTTCGTTCCAATTTTAGTGTATGTGCTGCCGAAGCGAACACAACATCTTTTCCTTCAAGCACTTTGTTTCAAAGCAACCAATGTTCTTTGCTGGCTAGACGCTCCCTTCTCCCAGGTGGAGCCTCACCTTTTTCTTTTATGCCATGCCTTTATTTAAAGGGAGAGGACTGAAAGAGCCACACGTCTGTCATCAACTTTTCTCCTGAGGGCTTCTCAGTACATAGAACTTCATGTTTGTCACTCTGTAAGCTGAGGTAGAGGCCTACATGTGATATTTTGAATGAATAGATGAATGAATGAATGAATAACCGGAATTAATTGAGAAAGTTGTAAAAGACAGAAGGTTCCTGTTATTACCTGTAGATCCACATCTCTGTCCAACTTATAAAATCCTGGAGATGTTTATTGGCTATTATAACTACAGATTTCATTCTCTTTCAATATTTTCCCAAAACTAAAACCACCAAGTAATGAAACCAAACACTCCACAGCAGAGGGAAGAAAGGAAAAAGATAATTGTTGCACCATTCAACTTAATCTTTGTAACGTTATCTTGCTGGCAGTCAAGACAAGATTTAAATATTGGGCATTCATAATTCTGATTTTTAAGTTCCATTTTTCATGGTGTTAGGAAGGGTGTGTTTCCAATAATCCCTGCTATTTTTCAGGGTTTTAAAAATTGCTTTAAAACTGCTTTTTAAAAATTGGATAATAAATATTCCAATTGCACATCTGTTAAGTAGTAAAATTGTATATCAGCTATGGGAAGAAATGGTTGTAACTTGCTATCGTGATACCAGCTCTAATAGCCTTATAAAATTTCTTTACATTAAAATACATTTACAAGATAGAATTTTAATTGACATATAATATTTGTACATATTTATGGAGTACATGTGATATTTATTACATGCATAGAAAATGTAATGATCAAGTCAGGGTGTTTAGGGTATACATCGCCTCTAGTATTTATCATTTCTATGTGTTGAGAATATTTCAAGTTCTCTCTTCTAGTTTTTTTAATTTTATTTATTTATTTTTTAGAGACCATGTCTTGCTCTGTCACCGAGGCTAGAGTGCAGTGGCACAATTGTAAGCTCACTGCAGCCTTGAACTCCTGGGCTCAAGTGATCCTCCCTCCTGAACCTCCAGTGTAGCTGGGACTACAGGTACACACCCAACTAATTTTTCTATTTTTTGTAGAGATAGGTCCTGCTATGTTGCACAGGCTGGTCTCAAACTCCTGGGCTCAAGGGATCCTCCCACCTTGGCCTCACAAAGTGCTAGGGTTACAGGTGTGAGCCACCACCCCTGGCTTCTTCTAGCTGTTTTGAAATACACAATACATTGTTGTTGACTACAGTTACCCTACTCTGCTATGGAACATTAGAATTTGTTCCTTTCCTCTGTGTGTTTGTGCCCATTGGCCAACCTTTCTTTATATTCCCCCCACCCACACACTCTTCTCATACAGGCCACAGTTTGACTATAGAATTTCATTAATCAGTCTGATTTTCCGAGTGGTGAAGTGGACAGCACTTTGGACTTAGAATAGTGGACTGTGTTTAAGTCTGGTATCCCTACCATGGGATGCAATGATATGTGCAACTTGTTGGGTGAATGGTAAAGGAGCATGAGAATATCAGGTGTTACCATTATACTAGGTCTTTGAAAATGATACATCAGGCCG
>VSMD01096955.1:0-44044 GCA_008750895.1 Mirza zaza
CATTTGAGCTCAGGAGTTCGAGACCAGCCTGAGCAAGAGCAAGACCCCATCTCTACTATAAATAGAAAGATATTAATTGGCCAACTAATATATATAGAAAAAATTAGCCGGGCATGGTGGCACATGCCTGTAGTCCCAGCTACTTGGGAGGCTGAGGCAGCAGGATTGCTTGAGCCCAGGAGTTTGAGGTTGCTGTGAGCTAGGCTGACGCCACGGCACTCACTCTAGCCTGGGCAATAAAGTGAGACTCTGTCTCAAAAAAAAAAAAAAAAAAAAAAAAAAAAAGAAAAGAAAAAGAAAAAGAAAAAGAGAATAAAAATAGGTGCTAGACTTCAGTCAGTACCACCTGGCTCATGGGAATGCTGGTGGTCCCCTGACCTCCCCACACCCTTTCACCTTACTTTTTGTGTCTGTATCTTTATCTCTCCCATCTCTTGCAACGCACACTGCCCAGGGACCCAGTTATATTGGTGGTGTCATGAACTCCTGATAGTTTGGGTCATGTGATTGGATCCCCTACACTCATTCTATAGAGCCCTTTCAAACTGGTCTGTGGGTGACATAGTGGCATATTGGCAAAGCAAATAGAAGAGAAGCAGCTCGTTTTCACTTCTTTCTCTGTATGCTTCCATCTGCCATATAGAAGTCACAGCCTGTATTACATTGTGTTTGCCAAAGATGGCCACAACAATATCTCCTATCCCACGTGCTTTTCCTGCAACGTATTATTAACACTCTTTCTATTGAGACAAGGGGTCTATCTCTCTTCTCCTTGAGTCTGAGTGAGTTTGTGACTTTCTCCTAATCAATACAATATAGTAGAATGACACTAAGTAACTTCTGAGGCTAGGTCATAAAATATAAAGAAGCTTCAACCTGGTTAGCTGGAACTTGTGCTTGGAGCCATGAGCCACCATGTCAGCTATATGGCTGCCCTAAGATCATCATGCTATAAAGAACTCAAACTAGCCCATGTGGAAGTATAAAATGGAGAATCCCTGAGACTACATGAAGAGAGAAAGATACCTGGCTAGTTCCCAGCTGTTCTATCTCCAGCTACTGTCTAATTGTACCCAAAGGATAGACCCAGAGCCAGAACTGCCCAGCTGAGGTCTTCCCAAATTCTTGACACACCAAAAGTGTGGGAGACAATAAACTGCTTGTTGTTGTTTTAAGCCACTAAGATGTTGGATGATTTATTATGCAGTAATATATAGCTGCATAGATAATTGATGATGTATAAAAAAACCTAAATGTGGTAGTCTTTGGGACCAGGCAGGAGGCTGAAGGTGGAAGGGCCTCAATGAGATTGTTGGAAAATTGGGAGGAAAGGAAAGCAGTTGTTATTGAAAGCTAGAGGATACTGGAAAGTTTACTAACACTATTTCCTGTAGTAATGTGGAAAATAGAAAATATACATAATAAGCCTGGTGATCTAGCTAAGGAGATTTCCAGGCACAGTATTGAGGATATTGCTTGGCTTTTAGCTGCTGATACCAAACAGAGAGGATGAAGAAGAACTGAGGAACAAGCTATTAAGTGTCCAAGTAGAAGTTGGAGGAAATGTAAAGAATCTGGAATAAGTCTTTTTAGCCTGTAAAGGGTTCTCAAATAAGTATGAGTCTTAGGGGAATACCATATCCAGGGTGAGGTTGTAAGATTCTTTGTTAACGCTTGAGAAATATCTAAAGCAGCACCTCATAAACTCTTTCAGACAGACAATAGGCCTTATACAGATAAGAACATCCCAGTAGTTAGCTACTCTCTCAGCAAAACAGGTCCCAGGCAGGATCGTCACAAGAGATTTGGAAATAATAGAGACAAAGTATAGTTTAAAGTGATGGGGGAAGTCAGGGGTCCTCCAGCATTCCCATGAGCCAGGAGGCTGTGAGTGAAATCCCATATCAGTATTTATTGGTACAGCAATTAGTTGTTAATGGTTACAGATTTATGTGTACAGGTCATTCGTTTAGGTTTCAAGGCTCCCCAAAGTTTTCTAGAAATCCCTTAATTAATTCTATCTACATGAGCAAACAGTTATAAAATTTTTCTAAGATAAACTTCTTAAGTCCTAAGTTAAGAATAGACTTAGCTGAGTATACAAGTTAAAGATAAAACTGCCAATTAACAGAAAAGCTAAAGCAGAAATATAGAGACCATATATTTCTTTATCTAGTTTCTTATTAACTGAGACATGTGGTCAGGAGTGAAGTAGGAACTGTCCTTGAGGCTAATTGATTTTAGACGCAGGTGTCTGCTGGGCTGGCATTCTTTGATCAATCCTTAACCTGTGACCCCATGCCAACCTCTGCCTTGCACAAGCTCCAGGTGCTGGCCTGCAGGTCTTGAGACAGGTGTTGCCCTGCATTTGCCCCTGTTCAGTGATATGTCCCCCTTGTTGCTAAGCAGCTTCTGGTCTATGAACTAACATGCTCACAGATTCCTTCAAGGCAAAGCCCTGCAAAACTCCTGAAACTTTCCATGTCTCTTAATTCTGTATTCCAACAAGAACATGCCTTGGAGATTCTCTCCTTTAAATAATCAGCTTCTAAGAATATTAATGGTGTTGGGCCACAGTGGCCTCATAGGGAGCCTAAAGTAACAAGGGCTTATCTTTTTTTAAAATTGACAATAATTGTATATATTTATGGAGTGCAATGTGATGTTTTGATATATGTTTCATTGTAAAATGATTAAATAAAGCTAATTAACATATCCATCACATCACATACTTATCATTTTTTTGTGGTGAGAACATTTAAAATCTCTTTTAGCAATTTTGAATATATAATACATTATTATTAACTATAGCCAACTTTTTGTGCAATAGGTATATAAATCTTACTCCTCCTGTCTAACTTAAACTGGGCTTATTTTGAAGAGATTTGTGGGTATAGCTTTTGCCTAATGAAGGGAATTATAAATTGATACACAAGAAGCTCCCAAAAGTTTTTAAGGAATTGTATCTACTTGGATTAAAAACAACAAAGACATTATAAAATGAAGGGAGGTCTTTAGACTCCTAATCTTTTCTGGGCAGGAAATAGGCTAAAAATGTTACTCTGTTGCAAACCAGTGCCACTTCTTATGAAAAAAAAAGATGACTCAAATAGCAGACTATGAGCCTAGAGAGCAGAGCTAAAAACCAGAGAGGACAACTCCAAGGGATATATCTACCAATCAAGGATCTGCCAATGTGGGCCTTTCCAGATTTTAGACTTCCTATTAAACAATGATTGCCATGCCTCTTCTTTACCACACTTTTGAATGGGAGAGTCTATAGCAGTTTTCCTATGCATGTGTCCATATTGTCTGTTGAATAAGTGGGGCAGATAACTAGTCTCTTTAGTTTACATGTTTTCATATTGAACTTTACCCAAAGTGCTTAACTTAAGGTGCCTTATCTGACTTAGATGATGATAACCTGAGTTTTGAGCTACATTTAAAATTTTTTAATATATATATTAATTGACACATAATAATTGTACATATTTATGGGGTATAGTATGATATTTCAATATATGTATGCAATGTATAATGATCAAATCAGGATAATTAGCATATCCATCACCTGAAACCTTTATCATTTCTTTGTGTTGGTAATATTCAAAATCTTCCCTTCCAGCTCTTTGAAAAAAAAAACCCAATAAGTTATTGTTTACTATAGTGCTATAGAACACAAAAATTTATTCCTCCTATCTGGCTATAATTTTGTATCTGTTAACCAACCTCTCCTTATCCCTCCCTCCCTCTCCCCTTCCCAACCTGTGGTAACCACTCTTATACTCACTACTTCTATGAGATCAACTTTTCCAGTTCCTACAAATGAGTGAGAACATGTAGTATTTCTCTTTTTGTGCCTGACTTATTTCACTTAACATAGTGTCCTCCAGGTTCATCCATGTTGTCACAAATGACAGGATTTCATTCTGTTTTAAGTTTGAATAGTATTTCATTCTGTATATATACCACATTTTCTTTATTCATTTATCCATTGATGGACTTGAAGATTGATTCTGTATCTTGCCTATTGTAAATAGTGCTGCAATAAACACAAGAGTGCAGATATTTCTTCAATTTCCTTTCCTTTGGATATATACCCAGTAGTGGGATTGAAGAATCATATGGTAGTGAAGAAACTCTATATTGTTTTTTGTAATTGCTGTACTAATTTACATTTCTACCAGAAGTGTATTGGAATTCCTTTTTTTCTGCATCCTTGCTAGCATTTGTTATTTTCTGCTTTTCTAATAACAGCCATTTAACTGTGGTATGATGATATCTCATTATGGTTTTGATTTGCATTTTCCTGAAGATTAGTGTTGTTGAGCATTTTTTCATATACCTGTTGGCTATTTGTATGTCTTCTTTTGAGAAATGTTTATTCAGATCCTGTGGCCATTTTTAAATCAGATTATTTGGTTGTCTGCTCTTGAGTTGTTTGAGTTCCTTGTATATTCTGGATATTAATCCCTTATTGGATGAACAGTTTCAGATATTTTCCCCCGTTCTTCAGGTTGAGCTATAGTTTAGTTCAAAGCTTGTAATCAGTATTTCGGCCATGAAAACCTTTTATAAGTCATTAATTGTTTTCCCTTATCTAGAAAAGAAAATAAAACACCAATAATAAAAAAATTCTAGCCTTATATTTTACTATTTTTGTAGGTATGCATTTAATATTGGAGGTCTTAGGAAAGGGGATAAGTATGTTTTGCAAGTATTGGATGGATGTGACTTATTGTGGAAACAGGGGGCCTGTGGCAGAATATATTTGTCAAAGATGGCCACAACAATATCTTCCATTCACATGGTTTCTTCAATGTGACTTTGAATTTCCTCCTACTAAGAGTTGGGGGTCTGCAGGGGTCTATGTCCCCTCCCTTTGAATCTGAGTAGGCTTATGCCTTGCTTGTAACTAATAGACTGCAGTGGAAGTGACACTGTATGACTTCCAATGTGAGTTCATAAAAGGCGACATAGCTTCTGCTCTGTTCACTGGCACACTTGTCATTGGAGTCCTGAGCCACCATATTAAAAGTCCTTCCACCCTGAGGCTGCTGTGCTGTAAGGAAGTCAAGCCATATGGAAAGGCCACATGTAGGTACTCTGATTAGTAGTTCTAGTTTTCCCAGCCTAGGCACCAGACATGTGAGTGAATGAGTCTGGCCAGTGGTACTCCCTGCAATGAGCTGCCTTTATCTTCTCTTAGCCACCTGAGATATATCATCGTTGCCTAAGACTTCAATATCCACCCTGCTATAGGAATCATATCACTGAAGAACTAGCAGCACTGTAGTGTTGATAGTGGAAGTAACTCCTGTTTGAAAAATATCTCGACTTCATCTCAGTAATGATGTAATAGCAGGAGACCAATGTTATACATGATGACATTCTCAGGGATACCACATCAGAGAATCACATTTACTCCTCAGACAATTTCTTCTCTGTTATAAAACCAAACACAAATGTGCTTCCTTTCAAAATAAGTATCTGAACCACACAAGAGAGAGAAATTAGTGGGTGATCTCTTTGAAACTAGATTCAGATGTATCTAATATATGCTCAATATGTCCTTAATAAATCCTTATTTATTGCCTGATAATTCTATTTCAATTTTATAGAAGGATCTTCTGGTGGCTAGTAAACCCAGACTCACTTAATTCATGATTTGGTCTAAATAAAATGATTTATACCCAACTTTTTCTATTATATCTGCATTTCATAGAGTCAAGTGTGATCATAATTGAATACAATTTTAGGACAAAATAATCTAAACTAAAAAAAAGAAAATATGATCTCTACAAATAAATATTAGAGCAGGCTTATAAATAGGTGAAAATTGTGAAAGAATAAAAACAAAAACTGTCCTGGTTAGAAAAGTGAGACTCTCTGTCCTATGAGGTAGTTTAGTTATCTCAATTTAAAATAATCAGTGAGGAGTAAAACCTTATATGGTAGTGTCTATAAGAATTAACCCCAGGTAGAGGACCTAATATCTACTTTTTACTTACTTTCTTAAATGAAGAAATTGGCAGAGGGATAAAAGAAGAGTGAATGGGAGAAGTATCTCTTGGATATAGCTGACCCTGTTTCTCTCATCTGGAAGCATCAAAAACTTCTCTACAGCCAGGCCCTCTGCTTGGAAGTTTATACCAAATCTGTCAATCCATTATTTATCAGCCATCAGCAATAACATTGAATGAGGAATCTCCTACTATAAGGTAGATGCTGGACTTGGCTCTGGAAGCATAGTGATGAATAAGATCTAGTCTTAAACTTTGGTCACTGTGCTTTATTTTTTTTTTTTTTGAGGGGGCATAGAGAACTAAATAGAGTATGAGATATATTATTGAGATATGTACAAAAATTTATTGGGGTTCAAATGAGACTGAAGTCTCCAGAGTTGGTGAGCAATGTGCAAATCATCCATGATTCCCCTAATCTGAAAAAGATTCTGTATCTACCTACCAGTTTTCAGTATTAATTTTTTTTCTTTCTATTATTATTTTCTTTAATTTTGTTTTCCATTCATATTAAAGAATAGGTGGTCAGGGACTTTGGATTTTGATAGCTGATTTCCACTATTGTCCTCACTCTCTAGAGAGTGAGCTCCTGGGAGCCTGTCAAAGTCATCTCTGTAGCTCTATTTCCTATTTCCTATACATTGTCTGTAACCTGGTAATTGTGTTTTGAAACAATCCTCTTGATTCTGAGTAAGGGCTCAGAAAAGTGGTGCTTCCTGGGGGAGGAGAGGAAACAGTAATTGTCACCTAGCAGATATCCCTCTCTTTGCCAATTACAGTCCTTTCTGCAGCCTCTGAATCAATCTTTCCCCCCAAAGAACTTCCATCCCATCTTTCTCACTTCAGATTCCATAACCTGTATGTTGCAGAGGAGCAGAGGGAATCACTGGGCTAGAATCTGAAAGGCTTGGGTTGAATTCACATCTTTACCATCTCCTAAATTTGTGAGTTTGGGACAGTCCTTCAAAATTTTTGCTCTTCCATCTCCTCATCTTTACAATGAAGAGATTGAACATTTGGCTATTTTCTGAGTTTGTGAGTATAATACTGGCTACTATGTCTCCTTGAGACTACTTTGTAGCTGGTTAATATGTTTAAGACTTTTCTTCCCAACCAGGGATTAGACAGCATGCAAATAAAGGTATTAATGTCTTTTTCTTACCCCTGCCCTAATACCTTCTTCCAAGGTCAGCTTCATGGGTGTGCATACTATGCAGTCACACAGCGCCAAGTGTTTAGACAGGTCCTGTGCACGGTTTAATGCTCTGCAAATGCCATCTTGAACTTTGTAATAATTGTTGAACAAGGTCCCTACACTTTTCTTTTGCACTGGGCTCCACAAATTATGAGGCTATCCTCGCCTTCTGCTGTGGTGTAATAGATGCCATTAGCCTCCTGCTTCCATTCCCAGGCTTAATACTTTTCAATAGTTTCTTATCTCCTAATAACCATGCCCAAACTTTTTTGTGTGACATTTGAGGATCCCCATGTCCTGCCTTATACTTACTTCTCTCATAGGATTTCATGACCTTTGACTTTGTTCAAGTGCTTCCCTTTGCATAGAATACCCATCATGTCTTTTCACCTGGAGAGCTCCTTCATGTCCTTCAAAATTTTACTCTGCTATCATTCAGGATGTCTTTGCTTGATCCCTAAACCTGAGCCATAGGTTTCTCCTTAGCTCCTGTAGCATCTGGTACATGCCTCCATAATGGAACCTAGTGTGTCATATTATACTCAGCTATTTACATTGTCTGCCTCTTTCATGTAACTTTCAACTGCAGGGACCCCATCTCACATATCTTGATATCTTCAGTATTTAGGGCAATATTTGGCTGAATCTTCCCACATTGAATACATATACGGTCTATGGCCATACCACCCTGAATGTGCCTGATCTTGTCAGAATACATATACAGTAAATACTTAAATGAATGGTAGAAAGAAGTCTTTTTAATATGAAAAATCATCTCCTTATTTATTATGTGGCTTAGTTTTGCATATCGGATTTATTTAAAATTAGGGCAAACCTTAACTCAACAATGTCACTCAAAAACTGAGGTATTTATGATCTATGTTTGAAATATTGTCCATTGTTTTTGCCTAGTATTAAGCTAGTGAGCAGCCAGATAGTGTGAAATTTAGATTTACCCTATTAATAATTTTTGAAGAAAATGTATGCTTCTTCTTTGCAAAGAAAATAACTGGAATAGACAGACACTCTAGAATATAAACATTTTTTAATTTATGCATCTATTTGCAACTCAAAATAATAAATCTAGGTAAATTAGAAGTCAGTATATATTAGTTATATTCAAATATTTCACCAAATAAATTAGACCTTATCAGATATTGCCCATAGCAAAAGACTAAGGTGTATTTGCATAACATTAGAGTATTTGAACTCATATGCCATTCATTTGGATTTGGCAAAGAAAGTAAAATCCCTGTAAATCTATGGTTATTACCAAATGTCAGTTTTACGTCTTGAAATTCTAATTAATGGAATATTCTCTTCACAAATCTCTTAAAACAAATTAATGCCTGTACTGTGGTGCTGTGTACCATATAGCTACCATTATAAAAAAATTTCTTTCCTTGCCTTGCTCATACGTGTTATTATTACAAGCCTCTGCAAAAAAAAAAAAAAAAAAAAAATGGCAGCAGGACCTCTTATTCATAACAAACTTCATCCTCAGTAACAGGGGGAAATGTGTGGGCAAGGGAGAACAAACAGAACTCAGTTGTGATATGAGCAGAAATCCTGGAACTGATGTTGCCACAGCCTACAAATGGCTGAGGTGACAGCATAAGGAATTGGGCTATGACTCCTAGTTATCCTCAAAACTCATTTTTTAGTTTTCTCACAGTGGTGGATCTTCCTTTAGCTCAGGGTTAAGTTAAGCACTGCAGGACTATTGACATTTGGGGCCAGGGAATTATTTGCTTTTGGAAACTGAGCTTTGCATTTCAGGATGTTTAGCAGCATCCCCCGCCTCTACCCACTAGATGCCAAATAGCACCCCTCCCCTGAATTGTGACACAAAAATGTCTCCAGACATTGCCAAATGTCTCCTGGAGGAGCAAAATCACCCCTGTGTGAGAATCCCCATTTTAGCTGGTCACATATGTGCACATGGAGAGACTGCATTTTCTAGCCTTTCTTGCACCTGTGTGGGGTTATACAACATATCTACTGTCAAGAAATTGAATTAGCTCAAGCTTCAAATCAGAATCTAATCACTTCATGCCACCTCCAACACTACATGCTTGTCTAAGCCCCCCCTTAGTGGCTCAACAGAATCATTCCCACCAGAATTTATCACAACAGTCTTCTACGTGGTCCCCTGGCTCCCAACAACAACGTCTATTCTCAACATAGCAACTAGAGGGATCCTGTTTAATGGCAAGTCAAGACATATCTTCTTCAGCTCAAAACTCTCCAGTGGCTCTCACCTCACAAGTCCTTGTAATGTCCCTTTACCTCTTAGATCATAACTCCTGCTGCTGTCTCTTGAACCCAGGGGTCAACATACATCTTCTGTAAAGGGCCAGATAGCAATATTTTTAAACTTCATGGGCCATGCAATCTCTGAAATCTATACCTTTTTAATGCATATTTTGATTCTACTTTTCTATACTAAAATATATACTTCACTGTACTTTGGACCACACCTCGCTTACAGCATATTTTTAATGGACTAGAAGTAATTATTTAAAAATAATTGTTTGGTTTTCTGCTCAAAATCTATAAAGCAGAAATGTTTTCACTTAATGTCAGATGTAGTCTTAGAGGGTAGTTTAGAAATCGATAACATGGTTGTGATATTTCAATTCCTCAAGAGGGAAGCAATGCCTTGCATATGGAAATTCTTTCCTAGAAGTTTCTGTCAATTCTGCTCTAAAGTGCTCAAAAGACACACTAAATTTTAAGAAGGATGAAGGTGAACATCTTCCATCTGGAATATGAGCTATTTGATTATTAACATCGTTTGCCATCTGTTCAGGGTGCAAAGTAAACGTTGAGACTGCAGGGGACAGGTGATTAGAGGATGAACTCAGTGCTAAACTCAAAACAATAATAACAAAGCATCAATGACAAATCATACCAAGCATTTGCTTGCTTTCTAACTTGGATGATCCTAACTGCCAAATTCTCCGGGCCATTATTGTGCTTCAATCTCTTAATAAATACATATGTACACATTTGGTGTCAAAGTGGTTATTGTGTGGGAGATTCTCTGTTGTTTACCTGGCACCACCATTCCTGTAGAACCCCCTTAAGGCTGGGAGGAACTACATTTCCCAGAATTCTTTTCTTGATTGGTTCCAGGTTAGGGTTTGCCAGTGAGGGAAACGTAGAAGATTTGGAGAGTGGAAAAGAGGTAGTAGCCATTATTTTGGGAAGTTGGTGGGGGTGCTTCGTTAGACACAGTGGCATTCCAGAACTTTCTGTGGACTCCCCATCTTACTTTAGTGGCTAGACATGGTGGCTTCTCAGATTTTTTTTGTGAGCACCTGCTTTTCTACCCAGAGCTTCATGTTAAAGTCCCATTTTTTAACTATAGCTTTTTAGACCTTCCTTTCCCTGGTTACCCCCTTCCCCCATTTATAGAAACCTTAATTTCTGTATTAAACTCTTTACTTTGGTAACACTTTTAGTGTCTCTGTTTTCCTGACTAAACCCAGATGGATACAGACATACCAGTACTCCAGATTTTTAACTACAAAACACCATTTTAATGCAAGTTACTATAGTTTTCAATTAAGAATGATTATCATAATGTACCAAGCATTAGAAAGAAACAAGGATAAAGCAGATGGAGTCCTGCACTTATAGTCAGTGTGGGATTAGGGAAGGGAGTCTAGAATGTGTAGAAAGAACAGTGGTTCTCACTGGGGTCAATTTTGCTCATCAGGGGACATTTGGCAATGTGTGGAGAAATTTTTTATTGCCGCAACTGGGGAGAAGGTGTTCTATTGGCATCTAATGGGTAGAGGCCAGGATACTGCTAAACATCTTGCAATGCACAGGACAGCCCCCACCACAAAGTATGAATTATCTAGCCTCAAATGTTAACAGTGTTGAGGTTGGGAAACCCTAATATAGACAAATGACTTTAATATAATGTGGTATCTACCATGGTAAAGGAACACACAGGCCACCAGATACTATGGAAGAGGTAATGCTATGCTAGAGCAATTAAAGGAAATTTAGATGGCATTCTTTCTGTAATAACATCACAGAATGCACTGTTTCTGTCAAGTTGGTATCTTTCAATCATATTGCATCTTAATCAGGGAAGATTTGTTACAAAGGACAGAAACCCACTCATGGTAGCTTAAACAAATGGGAAATGTCTTTATGAAATGACTATAAGAAAATTATTATAAGATAATCTCATGAGTTTCCAAGGATAGGGAAGTAATACCCTGTAAAGGTGAGAAGCCTGGGTTCCCGGTAAATCTTGGCTCTGCTACTAACCAGTGTGGGAACAGGGTAAGTCACTCAAACCTCTACATGCCTCAGTCTCCTCTGCAGTAAAGTGGAGATAATAGCATCTTCCTTATAGGATTTTTTTGAGAGGATATAGTGAGATATAAGCACATGAAAAACTTATAACAGTGCCTGGTATATAGGGTGTGCTCAATAAATGTTAGCATGATGGTGTAAGCAGGGCTCTCCAGCCTAAGAACTCCAATGAACAAGTCAGAAAATGAGATTATTCTCAATATCTTGGGGCTGTTATTCTTTCCTATTTCTGTTCTCCTACCAGTTTACTCATGCATGTTCCAACCAGGCCACATTAGCTGCAACTTTGTGGGAACTTGTTCAGCTCAAGTTCTCTATCATCTAATTAGGGTATCAGAACCTTCTTTGTTCATTCTTGAAAGAGAGAATATCACTGATATCCCAGTTTATGGACTTTTGTTTCTGAGTCATTGGCTAGAAAAAGGGGTAGGATTATGAGATACAAACAGGACAGACTGAGGGCAGGTGGGGAGCAAGCAAACCCTTCCAGGTTGGTGAGCGTTCCTGAAAGCCCACCACGGAAGGAAAAAGAATAGAAGGAACAAAAAAATTCTGGCCTTAAGAAGTGATGAGTTTGGCTCGTATGACAAGTATTTTCAATAGAGTGAATTCAGACTGACAGTTGTACTAATGGCTCCAAGGGAGCTAATTAGAAACAATTGGTTGATATTACAGGGAGACAGAATTCAACTTTATATGAGCATGAACTTTTAACAACTCTGTGACTGAACATAGAGCATACCACCTTGGAAGGTAATGAATCCCCCATTGCTAGAGTTGGTTAAGTATTTAACCATTTGTTGGTGACACTGGATGGGTTAGGGGAGTAGGTGGCCACTTATGTATCTTCTATTTGTGGGAATTTCTAATTGTGTGTAAAAATTGCTAAGGTAATAAGTCTAAGAGGGCAAACCACATTGGAGGTGCTGACCTGAGTTTAGGAAAGATGTATTCCTTAAGCTATGCCCAGCTATGGCTCTCCATGACCTCTCAGAAATTTCTAGTCATTCTAATCCAGTTGTGAGAAACCCTACTCTAATCGACCACAACACTATTTCTTTTCATATGTATTTTTTCTTTCAATTATCTTGTTGCTGTTATAATTTTGAAGATTCTAATATAGAGTGTATAAAATATATAATATATAGTAAGAAAACTTTCCAAATAGTATCATGTAACCTAACATTATATAAAGAATTAGGCACTGATGTGTATCTTTTTAGAGGCCAACAATGTTCATGGAGGCCTGTCTTTATATCCAGTTTTAATACTCTAGCAGGGGTCCTCAAACTTTTTAAACAGGGGGTCAGTTCACTGTCCCTCAGACCATTGGAGAGTGCACACTGTGGGCCCTGGGACCAGTCGGCTGCTAAGCAGGACAGACAGCTGAGACAAAAACACCCTGCGGGCCGGATAAATGTCCTAGGCGGGCGGCATGTGGCCCACGGGCTGTAGTTTGAGGACGTCTCCTAGAGGCTCCAAGCAATAACATCAACCTTCCAAATAGCCACTTCTTTCTTTCCTCTCTTCCCTCCCACTGTTCAATTTCTGCTGGAAGGAGCTCAGAGGGAGGAGAGTCAATGCTGTTTGCAGTCAAAGTTTTCTGAGTTGTTTGTTTCTGCAGGGGGGCTCAATAAAGTCAAGAACTAAGAACTCAGTAAAAAGGATCAGATCTCTGTTTGGTCTGGCTCTTGCTGCCTTCCTACCAACTTTGAAGAGACAGGTTAGGTTCATGATGAAATCACCCAGGTGTGACTTGGAGAAGTGCTAGGAGGTTTCAAGCAGAGGGGGAGTGAGGCATGTCCTGAAGAAAGAGACATCTCTGGGCCATCACATCATTGCTTTCCACAGCTGCAGAACAAACATATTTCTCCAGGTGAAAAACTATAAACCTGCTTTCTCTGGCCAATCTTATTTTCTTCTGACTTTGAATCATCTTAGTAAGCTAGCTCTTCTTTAATGAATATGGACTGTAGGTTCTGTTTTAAAATTAGCAGTTATTGAAGCAGGTGAACACTGTAAACCATCAGGAGGCACTTTCCTACTGCTTCTCGGAAGGACATTCAAAGCAGTGGACTGAACCAGAAACACAGTTTATGCTCCATTTTTCTGGCTTATTATTTAGTTTTGTAGATCATCTGTGCCCTAGCTCTCTTCTACTTTTCCTGCAACCATTTGTTTGTTCATTAGCACTTCAGCTATAGCTTCATGTAAGCTGCTCTTGGAAGAGGAAAAAAGGTGGAGAAGGAAAATGGAAAATAATGGATAAAATGAGACTTTTTGTTTTTGTTTTTGGTGGAGTATCTTTAGTACAATTATAAGATATCCCCTTCTCTCGGCTTCATTACTATGGTTACCAGACTAATGATTTCAGACAGAAAATTTGTTGGCAGGCCCAGAGGGAAGATTGATTGCAATAAACACAGAAGACAGAGATTGGTCACAATTTGAAAATAATGCTGGTATCTGTTGATCTAATTGTTGACCAACTGAGTTTCTAGTTAAGAAGGTGTATGTGAAGGTATGTAACACAGTACTTGGCACATAATGGGGAGTCTACCTCCCTTTCTTTTTCAAACTTGCCAATGCAATAGTTGTAATCAGAGGCATAGAGAACACCTTATGTTGTTCTAAGAAGATATATTTTCATAGAAAATGGACTTAACTCCTGAGTTGGTGGCTCTTTCTTTCCCCTCAGCTGTGTGCCTTGTAATAAGACAGATGTTGTGTCCAGCTGAGGATCACACAGGTTCAAGTCTGAAAACACAGGTCACTGACTAATGAGCCCACTGGCTCACGGGCATCACAATACTCAGGTGGGGTGTGAATATGGGCTGGTAAAACAAAGGTGAAGGGCTTAATGAGTTTTAGGGAGGTGCAATAGTTAGTGCAATACCTCCTGTCCCTGTCATCATAGCAACCAAATAAAGACTCCTGCCACTAGATCTGTGACTGCTTCTTGAGAGTATCTGAGAAGGTTTAAGCCTGAAATGCTCTGGTAAACTTGTTTACCTGGCCTGATCCACCCTGAAAGCACTGGCTTTCAAAACATTTTTGCTGTGAAATACCACGTGATCTCACTTATATGTGGAATATAAAATAATCAAACTCACATAATCAGACAGTAGAATGGTGTTTGCCAGGGACTGGGGGGAGGGGAAAAGGGTCAAGAGGTGCAAAGTTTCAGTTATGCAAAATAAATAAGTTCTGTACAGCAATGTGCCTATAGTTAACAATACTGTGTTGTATACTTGAAATTTTCCAAGAGGGTAGATCTTAAGTGTTCTCACAAAAGAAAGCAAGAAGTCACTACGTTAAGTGATGGATATGTTAATTAGTTTGATTGTGGCGGTTATTTCACAATGTATACATATTAAATCAAGTTGAACACATAAATTTATATGATTTCTAACTGTCAACTATACCTCAGTAAATCTGCAAAAAGATAAAACAATCTAAGGATGCATACATAATACACACATAGACACACACAAACTTTTTTTGCTATGACCCAAAGTAGGAAATATTTTCCATTACCAACCAGGACACATATATACATATACTCCTACACACATTAATATATCTAATGGAAACAAAAGTTTCACAAAGTAGTAATTATTTTCCCGAAGCAGGATGCGTTCTGATATTTTTTGTTCTTTGTCCTAATTTTTACTTTTTTCAAAAATTCTGGTGGTAAGCTATTGAACTGGCTTCATGACCCCCAACTCAATCACACCCCAGTTTGAAAAGTACTGCTTAAATGGCCCCAATTGTTTTCTTTGCTGTCACTATTCATTCATCAAAATTTACTGTGCAGCTACCAGATGACAGAAATGTGTTAGTCATGGAGAAATCTAAAAGAGAGGTGTCCACTTGCATGGAAGAGTTCCAATAATGGATTTTAGTAAGAAGCTAGTATAGTAGTAAATGGTTCCATGTCTTCAAAAGTTTTTCAGGAGACAAAACCCTCTGTTACAAGAAATAAAATCTAATATTCAAAGTTTCTGAATTCATTTTTTTGCTTATCCATTAACTGCCTCCAGGATAAAATTTTACCCTGGATTGCTTGCCTCTAGAATAAAAATGCAGAGCCTATTGGCACAAATTACAAGGCCTTTTATAATCAGACCCTAATGGATTGTTCTAGTTTCATTTTCCATCATTCCTCATTACATATCCTATCCATTAGCCACTCTCTGTTCCCTCAATGGCCCAAACTTTTTCATGTCCCCATGCCTTTCCATGTGCTATTCTTTCTGTCCAGTGATTCTTTTTGACTTTTGTTTGCCTGCTGAATTACAATTCACCCTTGCATCCTCAGCTCAAATTCCAGCTCCCTCTATGAGGTTCTCTTCCCTCCTGATTTCTGCCACTTTCCGTTAAGCCTTAGCCACAACTATTTTCTATTCTCTTTTAAATGCTTGCATTTATTATGTTTGATTTTAACATAATCCATTTGTGAGTTGTGAGTCTCCTATGCACTAAACAATGAGCAATTAAATTAATCAAACTAATATATAGGATAATTTAAATTAGAGTCAGATGACATTTCCCATGAGTGTGAGAAGAAAGTTTACATGAATAACTCAATTATATGATCGCAAGTAGCAGTCCATTCCTTTTCCCACAAATTTGTGTGTTGGGCTAGAAATCAGATGCCAGTGGGCTGAATTCTTAAGCAGACATAGCTGTCCATGTTTAAAGTGTCCCACATAAGAAATGGCATGGCTTCTGATGACTTAGTTCTGGGTAGTTTTCCACTTTAAGATCCCTGAGCTATGGGTCCTGAGAAGAAACTCAAAATTAACTCAGCAAACATTTCTCAAACACATAGTATGTATCAGACACCATGACAGGCTTTGCAGATTGAAAGATGTATAGAAGCCTCTGCTGCTTAGAAAATTTCTGATGATATTTTCCTGAGGGTTTAAAAAAACAAGTGAAGGGAAGAGAAAGAAAATATTTAATGAGTATTGGCTGTGTGCAAGGCACCATTTTTTCACATGCATAATCTTGCTTACTCCTAACAGCAACCCCATGAGAAAGGGCTTTATTAGACCCTTTCTACAGATGAAGAAGCTAAGACTCAGAATGGCTAGATAGACCATGGGTCAAAATTGCCCGGCAAAAACAGCACCAGCCTGGATTGGGATTCAGCCAGCTGCACTGCTGGCCCTAAGCTTATGTCACTATGCTATGCTTCTCTTTCATATTTTTATTTGCATGTCTTGAAGAGAAAAGGTATATATTTTTTAAGAGGACAGGAATTCAGTGGCAAAGTTATTACAGAAAAGAGTGCTATAATGAAACATGTTCACAGTGTACTTGGCTGGGATGAAGAAGGCTGGCTTTATGACAAGGATTTTTGTAAGTTTTTTCTTTTTTTTTTTCATCAATCTGTCCTAAAAGACAGGAAGTGTGAAAGAGCATTTGATGATTTTATGCTGAATTAAAGCATCTGAGGTCTGGCAGCCAGGAACTGGCTGTACAACATTCAGCAAACCTTATAAACTCCCTCTGGAGATATCACTGCCAAACTGCCGTAATTTAAAGCATTTTGTGCTTTCCAGAACAAAGTTGTATGGCTATTTAGAATGATTGTTTTACTACAATACATGCATGCACAGTTTAATCTTGTTAACAAAGGTGAAGCTCCTCACTCTGGCATGGATTCTGCTGCATGACATTTCAGATTGTTTCCTGCTTGTGTATGTGAACACAGCACTAAAAGGGAACCTTCTCAGAGTTACAGGAAAAAGATGTTTCATCTGGTTTCCATTTGATTCGCAGCACCCGCATGATAATTCTAGGCTACTGCATAGCTAGTGCTTACTCTACTTAAGAGAAACAAAACAACAAGCAACATAGGATTATTATATATGCTGAAATCTTTCACAGTGAAAAATAAATCAAATTTAGTGAAAAACGCATGCAGCCATAGTAATAAACTTAATATTTCTTCCAAAATTAAAAATTTTATTTAAAGCTTTGGAGCATTTTTCCATGTCTTAATAGTGTGCTTGTTTTAGACTATGCATATTGTAATATGCATACATTTAAAAAAAGGAGTATTGGTAATGTGTCCTGGAGCAACACTTCTCAAGCTTTAATGCGCTTGTGACTCTCCTGGGAATCCTGTTATGATGCACATTCTGATTCTGCAGGGCCGAGGGTGGGGGCTGAGAGGCTGCATTTCTACCAAGTTCCAGGTGATGCTGATGCTGCTGGTCAACTGATGACATTTTAAGAAGTGAGGCTTTAGAGCAGTTCTCAAACTTGGCTGCACATTGGGATCATCTGGGAAACCTTAAAAACCCAAGATATCTGGCCTCTACATCCAAAGATTCTTATTTTATGGTCTGCAGTGAGGTCTGGACATTTAAATTTTAAGAAGCTCCCAAGTGTTTTTAATGTGTAGCCAGGATTGAGAACCCTGCTCTAGTGGGTTACTTTGTTTCTATAAAATACTAGAGCTCATTTCTAGTGTGATTTCTGTTGCTCTTGGAAAAACCCAGCAGCAGCAGATACAGTGAAATGAAGTGAGAACATTCAATAATTTAACCTCCTAATATTTACACCCACGTCAACTCTTGAAAAGCAATTAAATCATACACCTAACAAAATTCATGTCCCTGTTCATCACCGGTGCAAATAATCATATTTTTGGATCCCTTATTTGCCATCTAGTGTAAATAAAAGAACTTTATATAAAGTAAAATAGCTCACTTACAAAAGAAGAAAATTCCTAATTAAAAGGCTTTTCTGGCTATATTGTCTTTTGGGTTGTATTAGCTCCAATTAATTACTCCCAACAAGAATAACATCTTTGTTAATAAGCAGGTTTTCTCAAAACCCCAGTCCTCTTTGTGCACAGCATTTATCTGTCCCTTAGAATTTTTTTTTTAGCAATATAGGATTTACTTCTGTAAAAAGCATGTTGACAAATATTAAATATTATGTTTGCATTTTGAACAATATAAATATAAAACATCCAATGTTAAATACTGATCTCCCATGGATTGATACTGAGTATTTTATATTTTATAGAAGGGAACTTTCAAAGTTTTGCCATTATTTCTCACCAAAATCTTCATGAAATTTAAAAGGCTGGTATAAAAAGTAGGGTTCCTTTTTTCTTAAATATTCTAAAATATGCCAGTTTGGATTAGCCTTTAGACTTTTAGGGCATGAAAGATACACAGATAGAGTACCCAAGAATATGTTTTAACACATTTAGGATAAAGTTGTTTACAGTTGTGACAGAAATACCTTTGACTTTCAGATATCGAAAAAAAATACCCTAAGCAAACATAAACGGTATTTTGGGTCAAGTTACTTCTTAGTACAAATAATACTAATCAATTTTTATGCCAAATTCTTAAAAGCATTTAAAAATATTTGCATTCTATAATTGTTAAACAATGTATTTATGTGGTAGAAGAAGATACAAGAATAGAAACAAAAAATCTCAAACTATCCCAAGTTCTAAAATAAGCAATACAAAATTTGCAAATTAAGAGATTATCAATGTTGCTTGGAAAATATACCTTCTACTCTCAAATTCACTTTGACTACTCGACATATAATTTAATGCTTAAAAAGACTATAGCTAAATTATTTAGTGATATTTGTAGAGTGTTACACCTCTAGGTAGACATGTTTCACACAGTTTTGATTAATGCTGAAAATTCATTTAATAATTTTAATCACAATTTATGATTAACTGATTAATAACTTATTCAGTAATTTAGATGTCATAAGAACCAATAAAAGGAATAATCTGATAATTTCTCATTGTGTAATTCTGCCCATTAGTAATACTAAGTCAAGAATTTGATAAGATACTCCACTCACTTGAATTACATTTCCATGTGTGTGATCGCTCAACAACAAAAAAACAGGTACACAATGTCCAGCTTTTTCCTTTTCCTTTTTTTTTTTTAAGAGCAGCTCAATGATTTTGGGGATTGGGTAATACAATACAGGGAACATAACAGAAGAGAACAAAATGGCACTTAACACCAATGCCAGTACTTATCTCGTTATGGTTATAACTAAGGATATTATTACTTTTTGTATTATTTGCTTTCCTTTAGAACATAAATCAAAGCCATTAACTTGAATGTGAGGGATATACACAATACATACATAACCTTATACAAAATACTTTCCATAAGTAGCATTACATTTTAAAATATTGGAAACTGAATATCTGTGCTGATTTGTATTTTGACTTAATGGAACAAGAAGAGAACATTCAACTAGGGAGGGTTATACTGATAATAAAGCTCTTGAAGTTCAAAATGTCTTCCTCTCCCTTTTACTTACCACTGGCTACACAGTGTCCTGAGAGGATTCATTATGAGAAAAATGTCAATCATAGCTTTAATAACTTACTTTGGAAGGAACTAATGAGAAAGCAAATTGGAAGGTGACACTTCATCTTTGATTTCAAATAAATGGTCTAATTTTTCTTCTTATAGAAAAAGTTTAAATCAGTTTATTATAAATATATCTAAACCATTAATTTTTGCAGCTTTCACTTCGTTTATACAAAGTCTATGAGAAGAGGTCAGTAGAGATCATCTAATCTTAAGTCGTGACATCATCCATTCAAGTCCTTGGTACAATCCTTCCCCAGTAAGAGCACAGCATGCCTGGATATGCCACTGGTGATCTTTGATAGAAGTTAGTTTCAAAAACTGGGAGATTTCTGCTACAGTCATAGATTCTTTAACATCTTGTTTATTAACAAAAATGAGCAATCCAGCTTTCCTTAGGTCCTCATGTGCTAACATTTTATAGAGTTCTTCTCTAGTTACAGAAATCCTCTCTCTGTCTATACTGTCCACAACAACTATCACAAACTCCGTGTTAGTATAGTAAGTGTTCCAGAAAGAACGAAGACATTCTTGGCCACCAATATCCCACATTAGGAAACGTGTATTATTAATCACTATTTCTTCTACATTACTTCCTATTGTAGGGGATGTATGCACAACTTCATTCATAGAAAATTGGTAAAGTATAGTAGTTTTCCCTGCATTAGCCAGCCCAATAATGTTAACTTTGTGCTCTTGGTGATTGAACAGTCTCCATATCCTGGTGAAGAGAATTCCCATTCTCAGACAGCAGACGCCCCCTCCAGCCACCTGGGGCGCCTGGCCTCCACTGGCTCAGACCACTGCCGGGCCCAGAGGAGCTGGGGGAGGCTGGTCGCCCTCGAGGCTGGTCGCCCTCGAGGCTGGTCACAGACAACGCGGTGGCAATGTCTGTGAGCCAGGCGAGTGCCACCTCGGTGGCAGCGACGGGGCTTAGGCCTCCCTCGGGTTCCCTGGAAGCGGGCTGGTGGCCAGCGCTGGAGTAGCAGCAGAGGCGGCATTTTTTAATCTTGGCACTATTGACATTTGGGTCAGATGATTCTTTGCTGCGGGCACCATTCTGTGCACTGTGGGATGTTTAGCAGCATCCCTGGCCTCTACCCACCAGCGGCCAGGAGCACATACAGTCCCCAACCCCAAGTTGTGAGAACTAAAAATGCCTCCAGATATTGCTAAATGTCCCCTGGGGCAGGGAGAAAATAGACCCTGGTTGAGAATTACTGCCTTAGATCAAAGGAGGCTTCCATGTCACTGACTCTCACTTTCATCTTGACTGTCTCTGTGTGGGAGGCTCTCCACATTCATCTGACATAAATCAATGAGGCCCTTTTGGTGAGCATTGAATGTCACTTTAAAGAGTGTAGTTTTCATTATCTAATTATTTAATCTTTATTTTATTACTCATAACAAGAGTTTAGAAAAATTTACAGTGAACATTCTAAGACGAAACAAACTTTACAAATGCTGCTTCCTTCCTGAGAATCTCCCCTCCGTGAGAGCTGGAAGTAGTCTGTGCTGTCTCTTCCTAGAAATTGCCACAGCTCCAACTATAACTCTGTTATGGTTGTGAACATTCTCTACACTATATTAGAAAATTTTTTCCTCTTATTGATCTCTAAAATTGTGTGAAGACAGGTTTCAAGCACTTTTCATATCCTCACCATCCCTTATCGAATGCAAAATTCTGTACAAAGCATACTTTCAAAAGATATTTATTGAAGAAATGAATTCTAAGGTTGTACAGCAGCTTAGAGTGAAAACTAAGGAGACAGGGGCCATTTCCTTATATCCATTCCTGTATGGAGCCAGGATCATTTATTTTCTAAATGGTTACACTTGATGATACTTCATCAGTCAGCTGGGAAATAATTTCAGCTTCACTTAAGCGTTTTGTCTCCAAATGAGTTTGTTACAAACAAGAATCGCATTGATAGAAGACAAATTAGTACTGTGATTAGACAAACTTATGTCTCTCTAGTGTAATGTCAGAGAAGCACCAGAGATCTCTGTCATTCAGTTTGATCTTTTTATGAGTCCAGTTATGTTGAAATAACTACAGCTCAAGTCACCACGAAGAATCTTACACCAATTAAAAGCTGGATAGTAAAAGGAGAAAGTGTAAGATTTCTACTATAATAGCCTTTATTCAATAGTACTAGAGCTGAAGGCACAGGCCTTCAGCTTGGCCTGTTGCTTGGGAAACCCAGTAGCACAGAAATATTTTAGCAATGCCGACTGTAAGGTACAATAGATAGAATGTAGTTATTCATCTGTCATTTGGAAAAACCATCCTTCTGCCCTCAGGGATGCCACTTGTTGCTTCTAGATTCTTAGCTCTCTGTTTCCACACTTACTCAGTTTGATATTTGGCAAGGAGGAAGAAGATGAGGATCAATGGACTGTGATTGTCATCAGGCCCTTGGCCCAGGAAGCATTGCACCTTAATTTGCTTTTGTTTTTTCCAAAGCAACCCTGAGACAAGGAGTTGCATGCAAGAGGTTTATATGGGAGGCAATATGGGAAGTGTGGTGAGGAAACGGGGAAGTGGGACAGGGAAAGGAAGGAAGTCAAGAAAGGGTGTGTGAATGATCAGTGGGTGGCCATTGTTGTTGGCACATGGGGTGCAAACCTCTGAAAGACTCAGACTTGGGTGGGTGAGGAAACTGGGTATTTGGCCACTAACCTCTAGCTCTCATTGGTTGAGGGCCACTCCTGGAGCATTCACCTCCTGACACTGCTGGCCTGCCCTGAATGTGCATAGAACATGCTATAGTGACCAAGAAATACTCTCAGAGTCACAAAAAAACCATTGCTGTTTGTGGTAGGGAAGGTAATGGCTTCCAAAGATGCCAATGTCCTAATCCCTAGAAACTGTGAATATGTTACTTTACAGGGCAAAGGGGTTTGCAAGTGTGATTAAGAAACCAGAGATGGGGAGAGGGCCCTGGTTTGTTCAGGTGGGCCCAATTTAATCACATGGCTCTTAAAAATGGAGAACCTTTCTCAGCTGTGGTCAGACATGACAATGGAAGAGGTCAGAGAGATGCAATATTGTGGCTTTGAAGATGGAGAAAGGGCACCATGAGCCAAGGAATGTAGATGGCATCTAGAAGTTGGAAAATTCAAGAAATCAGATTGTCCCCTAGAGCACTGTTATATAAATGAGACAAAGTTGGCCTCTGTGTATTGGCCCCTAGGTTGTTTGTATCTTTTCTACAGTTGAGACCTGTTAACTCAAAAGCCTGCCAGCACCAAACTCAAATTTTATACAATTATTTTAAAAATAGCCCAAACAAGCAGAATTTTATCCATGTAGAGCCTGACTGCTTTGCATAGCCGATGAAAATATGCCTAGCATCTGTTGACCATTGATAAGCTAGAGCCTTGTGGTAATAAGGCTCCAAGCCACTGCTGCCCTTTGGAACTCTCTGATCCAGAGACTCCCTGCCACCTGCTGTGCTGCTGCACAGCATCACCTAGACGAGTGAGCTCCCCTTTTATTCCTCTGGATGGCAGCCCCCAAGCCTCTGGATCATCTCATACTGTAATGGGCCTCCCCCTCATGCAACCCAGTCCAAGTACCACCCAATAAAGCCTGTTGTGCATTACTGCCCCCATGGTCATATCTTTTCCTTTGATGAGCCCCTTAATCCTTCGAACTCCCTAACAACCCTCCAGAAGCAATGCATCCCTGCTAACACGTTGATTTTAGCCCAGTGTGACCTGCGTTGGACTTCTGGCCTCAAGATTTGTAGATAATAAGTTTGCTGTATTCTAAGCCATTAAGTTTGTGGTGATTTGTTATAGCAATGATAAGAAGCATCTGTTACTGCAAATAATTCAAACCACAAAGCCATTTTTGTATTTACACTTGTTTAAGACAAGCTTTGCTAAGGTCATAATATGTATTCCAGATTTGAAAAACTAATTCTAGCAAAATTACAAAAAGGCAAGTTAACATGTGTTTATAATGATCTATGTCTCTAAGGAGGGGCTTTCAGGTAAGTGTAGACTAATTATACAGTTAAGAGTATTTAAATAGAAGTGCTGAAGCAGCATTTTACTGATTTTGGTGCCTTATCCAACCTGACTCTTTTTATACAGAGTGATATTTCTACAATTCCACTCTGATTGTAGCATCCCATCATCTTTAAAAACCTTTTGGTGGCTCCCACTTCTTAAGCAATTGAAGTCTTCCTTCCTCTAGGGCAGGGGTCCTCAAACTACGGCCCGCGGGCCACATGCAGGTGTTTTTGCCCATTTGTTTTTCTACTTCAAAATAAGATATGTGCAGTGTGCATAGGAATTTGTTCATAGTTTTTTTTAAACTATAGTCCGGCCCTTCAATGGTCTGAGGGACAGTGAACTGGCCCCCTGTTTAAAAAGTTTGAGGACCTTTGCTCTAGGGCCCCATGTTCCCAGCACTTTGTGAGACCCAACTCTTTATGATACAGTGAAAGCACCATGTTGTTTCTTGCATCTGAGCACTACGCAGTGGAGAAGATGCTCTGTCCTCAGTCACCACCAAATCATGCACTTAAACCTTTTGCATAGCACACAACATTCTATATTGAAATCATTTGCCTGTGAGCCTGCCTAACCTAGCAGACAAAACACAACGCAAAAAGGAGACAGGTTGATAGAAGTTTTCCTTCTCATTTAAAACTCGAACTCCCTTCAAAAATGTTGTAAAGCAAAATTCCCTTAGAAGGTCTATGTGCAAAAATAGAACTTCAATTAAATTTGATAACTATAGAAATATAATCATTGAAGTTAAAAGCCTGAGGTAACTGTTTTATTGCAAATAAATAAGTAAATAAATGTGCTGCCTGCTGTATTTTATTGCTTGCATTTATTTCACTTATGTGTAAAATGTTCTTGCATGCTCAACTTCTCTTTACATTATTTCCATTTCCCTATCTCCCCTGTCTCACTTGGAGCATTACATGAGCTATACTTTTATCTTGTCCATTTATCCATCCTGTCTGACAAAAACCTCACCTTGGATCCAAGGTTGGTTTCATGGGCATGCAACCTGTGCAGACATACAAAGTCTCATGCTCAGAGGGGTCCTAGGCTTCGTTTAATGCTCCACTCTTGCCATCTTGAAATTCTTGATTATTTTTGAACCAGAGGTCCCACATTTTCATTTCAGTTTCTCCTGCCTGGATCGATTCTGGAAACCAACATCTTATTCCAGGCTCAGCTGAACCTCCATTTCTCCACTGAACCTGCTGTTGTAGAGGTTACCAATGTCCTCCGAGTTTATAAAATCCATGGCTGCTTCTTAGCTTTTACCTTATTTGAACTCTGCATCTTTAAACACTATGGACTTTTTTCCTGAATAACTTTCTTTTTTCTGGCTTCTGAGTGATTACACACTTATGGTTTTCTTCTGACCTCTTTGAGTGTTCCTTCTCTGTCTCCCTCATAGGTTCCTTTCCCCTTGCCTATCTCTGCTATGCTGGTGCTCACAGGGCTTTGTCCTTAGCCCTCTTCCCTTCTCTGCCCCTTCCTGTCCCTTCCCAACCTTTTCCATCTCCTATTCTCTGTATACTCCTCCTGGGTAATTTCACTCACTTCCATAGCTTTAACCTCCATCTATATCCTAATGACTCCCAACCTGTCTGTCCAACCCAGTCCTTTTTCTTGAGTGCTGGATGCCTCATGTACCTTTCCACGTCCATGTCTCAAGTTTTAATTTATCTCACACTGAACTTAATACCTCCCCTCCCCCTGCCACCAACCCAATCTTCATCCTATAATACTACAATCCTCCTCTTGATAAAGCCATACTTCTAGAAGTGGTCTTAGACTTCTGCCTTTTTGCATTTCATATATTTAATTAGTACATGTCCTATTGATTTTGCTTTTTCATTTTTCTAAAAATCATTTAATTTCTTGATACCTTTAAGGCCCTCATCATCCCTGGTTTTGATTACAAGGAAAACCTTCTATTGTTCTCCTGCCTCTAGTTCTACTCTGTTTGAAACATTCTCCAGAATGCTTCTCCAGAGCACTAGATTGATCTTTCCATAGGGCCAATCTGACTATGCCATCCCTCTATTTAAAAACTCTTAATGTCTCCCCATTGCCTTCAGGGGGAAGTCCAACCTTCTTAGCACAGTGCAGGGCCTTTCCTTGCCTGGCCCCTGCTCAGCTCTCCAGCCTCCTGTTTTGATACTCATATCTGAAGGAGCCAAGGTATTGGCTTGGAGAATGTCTTAGTTGGCTTTTTCCAGAAGACTCTGAGACAGGGATATGAATACAAGTAGTTTATTTGAAAGGTGATCTCAGGAAGCACCAGTAGTGGAATGGGGAAGTGATGCAAGGAAAGTAAAGGCATTAATTCAGGGTGCATTGGTAAACGGGTTTCACTGCGGGCAATTGGGGCTCGATCCCACTGAAAATCACTGGGAACTAGTATAAAACATGCCCTCAGAGGGACAAGGAAATTAGGATATTTATCCCCAGCCCCTTGCTATTATTAGAGAGGGCTGTTCCTGGACTGTTAAGTCCTCAGTGTTTCTAGCCTGCTTCACAAAACCTGAGCATGCTGCTGGGACCTGAGGAAGACAAGCTCCCTCTCTCCACATCAAGGCAGAGTGGAGCTTGTAGGAAGCCCATCAGAATATATGGAAACATTGAGTGCCATGGGGATATGAGTAGGGCATTGACAATGGGTGGGGCCACACAGGGCCCCTCCAGTGTGGTTTCATAGCGCTCGTATAGCCACTATCATGATACATGACATATGTACACAAAAAACGTATCTTTTCTTTTTAGCATGTCATCAAGAAAATGTGTCTTCTTATTCTGTCTTCCCCTGGACTGTGGGCATCCCTAGGACAGAGTATATTGGACTTTGTGGATGGCTTATAGTAGGTGTGCAATCCATTTACCTGGAATATATGAATGAATGAATGAAGTGAAATAGTCTGAAGGGATGAGACTGAGGGTAAGGAAAAGAGAAAAATATGAAGAGTAGAAAATCAGAGAGATAGAAAAATATGATCCAGTAGGAAGGAAGGTAGTAAAGAAAATGGAGCTAATGGGAACTGGCCTGAGATGAAAGTAAGAATTAGGGAGAAACTACAAAGACAGGGATTTCATTTGCAAGGTTGCTTCTGCAAATTGCTTTATTTGCATCTTGCCAAAGAGAATTCCATATTGCAAGCCCTAATAAAACAGTCTGTTATAATACCTAGCAAAATGAAACGTGTAGAAGAAAATACCTTAAAAATACTTAAGGTCTCTATGTCCCTGACAAGCACCAGTTCTATAATCTGGTGATATGGGGAATTACAAAGTACCATGACATTGATTTATTCTTGATGGCTTTCACAATTAAGTTTAAATTCCTAATCCATGCAGGTCTGTTAAAGGGTCATCTAAACTCCTCAACCTTTAAGATAAAAAACAAAACAAAACAAAACAAAAACAAACAAACAAACATGCCTTCTACCTCCTTGGGGAAGCAGTTACAAACTTTTCAACATTGTGCTTTCTAAGGAAGCAGTTGTTGCCTTAATTAATGATCTATGAAATCTTCTTTAAACACCTTGTGGGATATGGAAAATTGATAAGTGATAAAAGAGAACACACACCATTTTACTATATTTTTCTTGAAAGAAAAAGAAAATTAGAACTATGATTATGGAGTTTCCTTTCCAAGGACAAGGAAAAAAGAGACCCGTATGGATTTTGTGTCTAAACATGTTTTTTTACAAAGTATCTTATTCTTTGTGAATCTTTCAATGGCTAATTTCCTGGCATGGAATCAAGCACTGGGGTTAATGTCTTTTATATGACTATGAACACATGAGTAGCAAAGGTATGAAGCATGAGTATAGTATTGCTATTACTGAAAGGCATTTTAGGGGTTCTCCGGACCATCATCTGTCACCTGGAACTTGTTAGAAAAGCAAAATCATGGGCTCTGTTCTAACCTACTGAGAATCAGAATCGCCCTAGGCCTCCAGGTGATTTTCATGCACACCATAGTTTGAGAAGGACTGGTTTGGAGCAGGATGGTCAAGGTATGGTCTGTATACCAGTGCCAGTCTTTGAATTGTTGTGGTCTGCATCTGGACAAGTGTGCTTATTATGAGTTATTCTCAATTCCTGTGCTTACTGCTATTCTAAGTAGTGAGGTTTCTTATATGCATTCTCTCAGTTTTAGTAACGAACTGAATTTAAAAGTTCCCAATTGATTTCTTCTAGAGTGCATGAAACCACTGTTCTCCTTAACGCTGTCCCCCTGCCTTCCCTTTCTCTTTTACACTAAATATCGTTGTGTATACCTGTTGAACCACACATGTTCAAGTGTTAATCCTAAAAATAAGCTTTCATTATGACTCTTCACACCACTGATCATTTCCTAAATTGGTGTGATAAAGAACTTAATTTTTTCTTACCCACAAACAAGCCTTTCCATCTCACAGAACCTATATTAATTCAGAGTCTGAACCTAATATTTTCCAGATATGGGCCATGCCTTACTTCATGCATCATAAATGTGTTTTCTTAGAGTATGTGGATCTTTACTTAATAAATAAAATTAGTCAGATGGAGCTTTCCTTCATACTCAATTGAGTATATATTTGGATAAAGAAATCAAATTTCAAAGATAGGCTGCTGGATAGAATTTTCCTTTTTCTAATGTAAGGGAAAGACAACCAACCATCACCCAATGGGCCCCACTTTTGTATGAATCTTGCAGGAGTTCACTTTGAAGTCAGCGGAACTGAAAGGGCTCTCCTGTCTTAGTAAACAAATAATGTTTGCAGGGGAGGCACAATTTGCATATAAGAAACAGAAAACAATTTAGACTGCTACATATTGAGAAATATATTCTGACAATGTTCTAACCAGGGTTTTCTCTACTGCAACACTATCTACATTATGGCTAGGCAATTCTTTCCTCCTGTCCTGTAGATTGAAGGAGGTTTGGTAGCATTCCTAGTTTCTACCTACTAAAAGCCAGTAGCTCTGCTCCCCTAGGATGACTCCCTCGTCTTCAGACACTGCCAAATGCCCCCTATGGGCAAAATTGTCCCAGGTTGCGGACCATTGCTCTAAGCCTTTAGAGAGGAAAAGGTGAGACACCTTAAGTAGGATTCTCAAAGGTTGACCCTGCTCTAATTATAGTTCAATGACTTCTTCATTTACTTAGGTTTGTTTGTTGATTAGACTTAGTGGTAGTGACATCTGCATTCCAGCAGGCTTCTTTAAAAGTCAGTTTACGGCCGGGCACGGTGGCTCAAGCCTGTAATCCTAGCTCTCTGGGAGGCCGAGGTGGGCGGATCGTTTGAGCTCAGGAATTCGAGACCAGCCTGAGCAAGAGCAAGACCCCATCTCTACTATAAATAGAAAGAAATTAATTGGCCAACTAAAATATATATAGAAAAAATTAGCCGGGCATGGTGGCACATGCCTGTAGTCCCAGCTACTTGGGAGGCTGAGGCAGCAGGATTGCTTGAGCCCAGGAGTTTGAGGTTGCTGTGAGCTAGGCTGATGCCACGGCACTCACTCTAGCCTGGGCAATAAAGTGAAACTCTGTCTCAAAAAAAAAAAAAAAGTCAGTTTACATTCTACTTGGGTTTGAAGGCTCTTAATGGGTTCTCTACATTCAAAGTCCCATGTACTTAAGACCTAATTTAGCCACATCCAGTATTAATGAAAGATAAATGTAAGAGTTTAGCTTCCTCCTAATTATTTCCACTTCTCTCATATTTAGGCACTGCAGAGTAAAAGCACAAACTCATTATTTTGTTCCTATAATTATAAAAAATAGCTGAATAGAGGCCACATCTTGCTGTGCAATCTGATTTCCCTTTGTGGAAGAAAGATAAGAGGAGTAAAAATGGAGAAGGGCATGTAGGCAGGCTATTGCAGCTACTCTAAGATACTTGATGGCTTTGCTGCTGAATTCTACCAAACATTTAAAGAACTGACACCAATTCTTCTCAAATGATTCCAAGAAATTGAATGGGAGGGAATTCTTCCAAACTCATTCGTTTGTTGAGGCCAGCATTACCCTGATACCAAAACCAGACAAGAACCAAAAAAAAAAAAAAAAAAAAAAAAAAAGGAAACTACAGTCCTGATGAATAAATCCTCAACAAAATACTATCAAGCTGAATTCAGCAGCATATTACAAATATGATTTACCATGATCAAGTGCGATTTACCTCAAGGATGCAAAGATGGTTCAACATATGCACATCAATTATAGTGACACATCACATTAACATAATCAAGGACAAAACACACATGATCATTTCAATAGATGCAGAAAAACATTTGATAAAATTCAATATCACTTCATGACAAAAACTCAACAAATTAGGTATAGAAGGAACATACCTCAACACAATAGAGGCCATATATGACAAACCCACAGCAAACATACTGAATGGGGAAAAACTGAAAGCCTTTCCTCTAAGAACTGGAACAAGACAGGCAGGATGCCCATGTTTACCACTTCTATTCAACTGTCCTAGCCAGAGCAATTAGGCAAGAGAAATAAATAAAGGACATCCAAATTGGAAAGGAGAAAGTCAAATTGTCCCTGTTTGCAGGTGACATAATCTTATATATAGAAAACTCTAAAACTCCACCACAAAACTATTAGAACTAATAAACAAATTCAGTAAAGATGCAGGATACAGGCCGGGCGCGGTGGCTCACGCCTGTAATCCTAGCACTCTGGGAGGCCGAGGCAGGTGGATTGCTCAAGGTCAGGAGTTCAAAACCAGCCTGAGCGAGAGCGAGACCCCATCTCTACTATAAATAGAAATAAATTAATTGGCCAACTAATATATATATATATAGAAAAAATTAGCCGGGCATGGTGGCGCATGCCTGTAGTCCCAGCTACTTGGGAGGCTGAGGCAGGAAGATTGCTTGAGCCCAGGAGTTTGAGGTTGTTGTGAGCTAGGCTTACGCCACGGCACTTACTCTAGCCTGGGCAACAAAGTGAGACTCTGTCTCAAAAAAAAAAAAAAAATATGCAGGATACAAAATCAACATACAAAAATCAGTAGCATTCTATAAGCTAATAGCAAACTATCTAAAAAAGAAATAAAGAAAACAATCCCATTTATAGCTACAAAAAATAAAATGCCTAGGAATAAATTTAATCAAGGAAGCCAAATATCTGTATAATAAAAACTATAAAATATTGGTGAAAGAAATTGAAGACAACACAAATAAATGGAAAGATATCCCATGTTCATGGATTGAAAGAATTGATATTGTTAAAATGTCCATACTACCCAAAGTGATCTACAAACTCAATGCAATCCCTATCAAAATACCAATGACATTCTTCACAGAAACAGAAAGATAATCTTAAAATTCATATAAGACCACAAAAGACCCCAAATAACCAAACCAGTATTTACCAAAAAGAAAAAAGCTAGAGGCATCACACTGACTTCAAAATATGCTACAAAGCAATAGTAACCAAAATAGCACATAGACCAATAGAAAAGACTAGAGAACCCAGAAATAAATTTATGCATTTACAGCCAGTTGATTTTCAACAAAGGTGCCAAGAAAACACATTGGAGAAAGGATAATCTCTTCAGTAAATGGTGCTAGGAAAACTGGATATTTACATGCAAAAGAACAAAACTAGATCCCTATCTCTGACCATATACAAAAATCAACTCAAAATCTATTAAAGACTTAAAGCTAAGAACTGAAACCATGAAACTACTAGAAGAAAACATAGAGGGAATGCTTCATAATATTAGTTTGGGAAGTGTTTTTTTGATAAGATCTTAAAAGCACAGGCAGCAAAAGCAAAATCAGACAAATGGGATTATATCAAACTAAAAAGCTTCTCTACAGCAAAGGAAACAATCAATAGAGAAAAGAGACAACCTACAGAATGGGAGAAAATACTTGCAAACTATGCACCTGACAAGGGGTTAATATCCAAAATGTATAAGAGATTCAAACAACTCAATTACAAGAACACAAATAATTTGATTTAAAAAATGGACAAAAGACCCAAATAGATATTTTTCAAAAGAAGTTGGCCATTCATATATGAATGGCCAACAGGTATATGAAAAATGCTCTATGTCACTCATCAGGGAAATGCAAATCAAAACCAGAGATATCACCTCACCCCAGTTAGAATGGCCATTATCAAAAAATATATATATATAACAAATGCTAATGAGGATGCAGAAAAAAAGGGAACTCTGATACACTGTTGGAGGAAATGTAAATTAGTATAGCCATTATGGTTACCAGTATCAAGCTTCCTTAAAAAATTAAAAATAGAACTACCACATGACCCAGCAATCCCACTACTGGGTAAACATTCAAAAGAAAGTAAATCAGTATGTTTAAGAGATATCTGCACTCCCATGTTCATTGCAGCACTATTCACAATAGCCAAGATATGAAATCAACTTACATGTCCATCAACAGATGAATGGATTAAAAAATGTGGTATTTATACATAATTAAATACTATGTAGCTCTAAAAAACGAATGAAATTCGGTCATTTACAACTACATGGATGCATTTGGAGGACATTATGTTAAGTGAAATAAGCCAGGCATAGAAGGGCAAATACTGCATGATCTTTCTCATATGTGGAATCTAAAAAATTTGATCTCATAGGGGTAGAGAGTAGAATAGTGGTTACTAGAGGCTGGAGAAGGTGGGGGAGAGAGGGAGATGGGGAGAGGTTAGTCATTGGGTTCTATATTACAATTAGGAGGAATAAGTTCTGGAGTTCTATTTCACAGTAGGGTGAATATAGTTAACAATAATTTATATTTCAAAATAGCTAGAAAAGAGGATTTTGAATGTTCTCATCACAAAAAAATGGTAAATGTTTGAGATGATAGATATGCTAATCACTCAGATTTAATCATTACACAATGTATACATATATCAAAATCTTACATTATATCACATAAACATGTACAACTATTATGTGTCAATTAAAAATAAAACATGACAAAAATAAATATAAGGCAGCTTGTAATTAGGTGTCCTAAATGCTGTAACCATGTTCTCAAGCAGCCACAATTTCTCTTTAGTGGCTGAAAATAAAGAAACCAGGGCTATCTGGGTAACTGGAAACATCTGAAATCAGGCATAATGCCAGAAGTAAGGTGTGGTGCAGCCCAATATAAAAAGAGTAAGAGATAAATGTAGGTGAGGCTTTAAATTTCTGGTAGGAAAGTTGTCATAACCTCATATGGTGTGCATTCTACTTATTGGAGCTGAGGAGATAACATAAACATAGGATTTGATCACATAGACCTGAGGCATCAGCTTCTAATAGACTGGGGTTGGTCAGCTCTGTAAGGGAAGATCTCTGGGTGATTGTTTCTTAGAAACTCTGCTCTGACAAAATCAACAGTGCTGCTTTGTGAAAAGTAGGAAAGATAAAGCAAATACACCCTGTTGCAAATTGGCCCATCCTTGAAAGTGACCTCATTTCATAACTTAATTGTTCAGTAAACACTGGGCATTCTTCCCACGCACGTAAATGTAATCTCAGGTGTTCTCTAAATAAATACCTTCCTTGAGTAAATCTTAATGCCATTGTCCTTTTTGGGAAATGATCTGCTCTTCGTTGTCTTTATGCCTTCTAAAGAATCAACTTGTATCATGTTCCAGAGGTCAGCTTCCCAGTAAGAAACTAAAGAGATGATATTTTGCATTGGAAATATTGAACATTTAAAAATGATAATTAAAAAAAATTTAACTCAGACCACAACCAATTAGAGTCTGTGAAAATTAATTAGTAGTTCATGACCAGTTGGGCCTGAACTAGGGGAAGGCAAGTGAGACCTCCGGTGCAAAATTTAAGGGGATATCAACAACTCCAGTACTCAAGATAAATGATATTTTAGTGCAATATTTAAAAACATTATTAATGAAAAAAATCCATATTGAGCAAATATCAAAATTTTAAATAAAAACAGGATCTGATTCTATATTTGTATGACTCACCTCACTTGCCTCACTCTAAATCTGGCCCTGACAACCAGAATTAAAATAAAACAAAATAGAAAATATTAGAGTGTATTAGAAATGTATGTTTCAAATGTGTGTGTGGTACTAGATCATAATATAAGATATAAATTGTACATTCTCAGCATTAGGGTGCACAATAATTAAGGTTGGGGACTCTGAGGCCAAACTGCCTGTTTGTGTGGCTTTGGGCATTTTACTTAAACTCTCTTTACTTTAGTTTCCTCATTTGTAAAATGAGATAAGACACTACCTTCTATTATTATTGTTCTTCTATTGTATTATTGTTCTTCAACTATTATTGTTAGGATACCCACTTAATTTATCCAAACAAAGACAAATTTGATAGCGGAAAGTGCCACTAGCAGGCATTACAACTCTAAAATGTTCATTATTGTAAAATAAATAAAAGTATTATCAAACAAAACAGATAGATAAAATAGATATATATCATACAAAAACATGACAAAACCAAGACTGCTCAGCCTTTATATCTTGTTTGTTTCATGTTCACGAAACCTGTGATTTTCCATGTTTTCCACCCACCCTGCCAAGTGGTGGCCTGCTAGTCTCATGGATTTTGCATGCCATACCATGGACGAAGGCTGGTATCGCATGTGGCCAGTAGGGGCAGCAGTGACCCATCAATGCCAGAGACCAAAAGAAAGAATCATCTGTTCCCAATCTCTGGTGACTGGGTGCACTTCATTTTATTAGCAAGCTCCCTGCAAGCTATCCTGGAAAGGGAGTGTTAGTTATGACACCGCATCTGGAAAATGTCAAGAAAAGCCCGGATAGTGATGTTTATTTTTTTAGATTTCAGCTGGCTGTGGTGGCTCACTCCTGTAATCCTAGCACTCTGGGAGGCCGAGACAGCAGGATCTCTTGAGGTCAGGAGTTTGAGACCAGCCTGAAAAAGAGTGAGACCCCATCTATACAAAAATATAAATAAAATTTTAAAAAATTTAAAAAATAGCCAGATGTGGTGGTGAACGTCTGTAGTCCCAGCTACTTAGGAGGCTGAGGCAGGAGGATTACCTGAGCCCAAGAGTTTGAGGTTGCAATGAGCTATGATGATGCCATTGTACTCTAGCTAGGGTGACAGAGTGAGATCCTGTCTCAAAAAAAATACATATATGTATATATCTATATTCATATATGCATATATCTCTATATATGATATATATATGTATATATCTATATATACAAAAATACATATATGTATATATCTATATACATATATGTATATATCTATATTTAGATTTCACCACATGTTAAAGTGAGAACTTGTTCACTGCACGTGCATACTCCTGATATATTTTATAGAAAACACACCAGTGGTTGTAACTGCCAACTGGCATCTCTAAGACATCTCCATTTAACCTCAGGGGTCCTTCTTGTTCCCCATTGCATGCTCAAACCATGTCTCTTTCCTCCTTCCTCAAACCCAGCTGTTTTGGTGCCTCTGAAGTTCAGGTCATTAGACTTCACCACTGATTTTCCTTACCACAGCTGTAATCCAACTCTTCTATTATCCACAGTCCCTTATTAGTTGATGACTTTAGCACTTATTTCCCTGTCAACCCAATACTTGCTAATGTCACTTTTCCTGGGACGTCTTCAGTATACATATAGATACTCAACTTCATTCTAGGCCTTCCGATTCCTGGACTGCCTTGCGCTCAATAATTTTTCCTCCATTCAGCCTTAGTTATGTATGCATATGGTCATAGCCTTATCTTTGTCTTTACTTCTTGTGAAATGTTAATTTTGAGTCCCTCTCTCTCTTTCTTCCCTGTCCTTCCAGCTAACTTACTTTGCTATTCTTACTTCAGCATTTCATTTACCTCGGTGAAATGGCAAATCCATGAACAATGTTTCTTTCATGTTCTCCCCTCTCTATCCACCTTAGATTTTCTGGCTCATCATGGTAACCATTCCCTTGCAAGCACCTTTAACTCTATTTCCCTTTCTCCCTTCCTCCCTTCAATTTTCTCTTCCTCCAACTCCTCTATCATCTTCTACTTGTCTTCCATCCACTTTTCTAATCACCTGGCAAAACTTTAGTTATCGTTGAATTCAAGTTCCTGTACCCGGACCTGAGTCTGGAAAATTTCTTGGGGTAAACACATATCTTCTGATTGTTCACACTTTAATTCATAACTACAGATCTTATATGGGTACTCTTGCTGTCTCTGCCTCAGCATTCTGCCCCATCTCTCTTCTTGGAATAGTAGCTTTTTCACTCTCCCAAACTTCTTTTTAATACTTGTTCCTTCTTCCTCAAACCTTCTACATTCCTTCTTTCTATCACGCTCTCAGCTGATAACCAGCCTCACAATTCATGGACATAATGAGAGCTATTAGTTAGTAGCTCCTACATCTTACCATCATCAGACCTACCAATTGACTAGCAACCATGGTCATTCTCCCATTGTGATTGTACAGTGATGAAGCACACAGACTCTGGAGACACAGTATCTCACTTCAGAGTCTGCTATGTTACTTCCTGGCTCATGAGCATGGGCAATTTATTGTACTTTAGTATCTTCATCAATGAATTGCTAATAATATAAGTCATTATTAAAATGGATAAAATATTTGTCCCTATGTAAGGCCAACCCTAACCTTTGCTGTGGATTTTATTTTTTTTTCACCTTCTCAAGACAATTTGTTCTTGAAATTATGCCCTCATTTCACTGCAGTGTGAATATCTTCCTTTTCATGAGAATATTTCCTTTGTCAAACATGTTATTTTGTCTTCCATTTTGGGAAAAAAATCCTCCTATGAACACACATTTTCTTCCATACTATCTTATATGTTCCTTGCACAGCAAAGGCAATTACAATTTATATCTAAAGTCTGTCACCACTTCCTTTTTTCCTTTTTCTGCTCAACCCACTCCAGATAGGCTTTCTAAATGATGGAGTGCTCCATTCTCAGAGCTTTTGTATTTCCATTCTCTCAATGGGTGATCTCACCTAGTTTTGTGGATTTAAAACATTATCTGTTTTCTGGTCACTCCCAAATATACATTTCCCGATTTTTTCTCTTTCTTGAGCATGTATATCTATTTAATTGCTTGCCCACTCTAATGGGATGTCTAATAGGCATCTAAACTTAACAGCATCAAAATATGTCTCTTGAGTTCCACCCCAAATTTGCTTCTTTTGCAATAGTCTCTATCTTAATAAATAGTAAAACTACCCACCCAGTTACTTAAGCCAAAAATAAGAGTCATATTCAATTTCTTTCTTTTCCTCACCTCTTCACATCAAATACATCAGCATGACCTATTGGTGTTAGCTCCAAAGCATAACCACTAGAATTTAAGTTTCATCAAAAGATTGCATTTTGTCTATCCTACTAATGTATTCTAAGGATCTAGACAGTGTCTGGCACATAGTAGGAAGCAAATAAATATTTATAGAATGAATGAATCCTGAATGTGACCACATCACTTTATTCTCATAGTCTAAGCTACCAACATCTCACACCAATTTCTACAATAGCCTCCTAACAAATCTGCTCTTGCTTCTTTTGACCCCATGACTATCCACCTAGTAGCCTATTTTCTATGTTGAAACTAACCAGTGGATTCCAATTAGTTAGCATAAAATACAATCCTTTCTACTAGCCTGCAAAATATTATGTGAACCTGAAATTACCTACTTCTCCAACCTCATTTCCTACTTCTTTGTCTCTCCCATTCTCTACTGTATTGTCAGAATTCCCTGATTTAGCATAGTAGATGCTCAATAAATGTTTGTTGAATTAATAAATATGTATATTCATTGTGTGTGAGTGGTCTGATGATGCCAGGGAGTGAGAGTGTATAGAAATTTGTTCTATCCTACCTCTCTTTCCTTGAAAGCTAAATTCTCAAGTAATCTGTATTTGCTTTCTCCACATCCTCACCTACTATTACTTAATCCTTAAACTACTACATTGTAGTTTCTTCCCAAACACTGAAATGAAATTATTTATGGCAAGGTAATTAATAAACTCAATGGACCATTCTTCTATTTCATTAATTTTTGCTCTTTGAGTTTTTTTATAGTTTTTCCCCACTTCTATACTCTTTGGATTCAATTTATTATTCTTCATTCCATCTTCATGAGATAGATGCTTAGATAATTGATTTTCAGCCTTCCATCTTTGGAAAATATGCATTTGAAGTATGTATTTTTTTACTAAGCATGCTTTGGCTCAGTTCATATAATTGGTATATATAATTTATCTTTCAATTCAAAATATTTTCTAACTTTCATTATAAATTCTTTTTTAACTCCTGAATTATTTTAGAAATATGTTATTTTCTAATTTATGGAGATTTTTCTAGTTATCTTTTTATTGTTGATTTTTAAACAGATAACATACTCTGTATGATTTCAGTTCTTTGATATTTGTTGTGACTTTATGCTCTAGTTCATGGTAAACTCATTGAAATGTTTTTTCTGCATTTGAAAATATTTGCTACACTTGTGGGTGCAATGAGTTTGTTAATTATGTTGTTAAATGTTTTATAACCTTACTGATCTTTTTGTATGCTTTTTTTCCCTAGGTTTCTAAAACCTAGAAGTAGTAACTCTTTTTTTTACTCACTTACTAAAAGAGGTGTGTTAAAATATCTCACTATGAGTGTGGGTTCTGCTCTTTCTTCTTTATATTCGTCAGTTTAATCTTTGTATATTCTGAGGCCATGTTATTAGTTGTATACTTATCTGTAATTATAATATCCCCCTATTGAAGCAATCCTTTTCATTATGAGATATCTCTGTTTCTAGTAATAATTTTTGTCTCAATGTCTACTTTCTTTAATATTAATAGAGCTAAACTGGCTTTATTTGGTTAGTGTTTGCATGGTATATCTTTATCCACAGTTAATTTTAATCTTTTTGTATCCTTATAGGTATGTCTATTGCAGTCAGGGTAGAGTTTAGTTTTATTTAATTTTTTATTTCATCTGACAATATTTTTAATAGAAATATTTAGTCTAATTTCTTTTATTATATTTACTGATACATTTGGGTTTAATCTACTTTTCAATTTGCTTTCTCTTTATCTGTCTTGTTCTGCATTCTCTTTTTTAGATTGATTTAGTCTTTTTATTATTCCATATTTTTCCCTCTGTTCATTCATTAGTTATACTGTTTTTAAACTAGTCTTTAATATCTGTTATTCTGTAATGCCAGACATTGATCATCAATCACAGAACTCATTTCCACATACCACAAATATAGCCTAAGAATCATTCACACAGCATTCCAAAAAGTCCTACCAATTATTCAGGATTGGAAAACAAAATGAAACTCATTTTCCATCTCTAGTCTAGGAGAATATGCAGTCAGTAAGCCAGGAGAATGTTTCTTAAATTTATCTCATCATAAAAATTACCTAGAGTGCTTGGTAAGAGTACAGATTGTGTTTCACCCCAAACTTTGTGAATCAGTGTCTGCCCAGGGGTTCACTGAGAATTAGTATGTTGCATAAGGGTACCAGGTGAGTCTTATTATAATAAGGTATGTTTGGGGAATCCTGGACAATATTACAGCACCTAAAAGGGGTTGTTGAATGATTTAAGCCATCCACTGACTAATAGGTAGTTGCAACATTAACTCTGTACTGTTTATGTGCTAAAATACTATCACAATCTAATAATATTTCCTGAGTGGCACAAGTGACCCTAAAATTGTGCCACTGTGTGCTGACCTTCTGTGGATGAAGTTGAAGAAATGGTTAAAACCAACAGGGAGGCAGGGAGGAGAAAATTGAGAAAGGCTCAATATTAAAAGGTAATGTACAGTAAAGAAGATATTTGTTTATTTGTTTTAGGCCGTGGCAGAACAAAATGTTCTTGAGAGGTAGCAATGAATATGAGACAGGACAGCTCTCAGGATATTTCTCTCTTACAGCGCAGAGTTTATGCAGGGACCTTTTGGTAGATGCAGTCAGGACTCAGCTGATACACATAATAAACTCCTCAATGTAAGCAATGTCTAACTTACAGTAAACGTTCTGCTTTACATCTAGATATTTGGAAGCATTAATATTGACAGTAAACATCTTTATTTTTGCTCCAGCACAGTCGCACATAACTATGACTTAAAAATCTCTCTACTGTGCATAAAATTTTAACTTCAGTTCTTTAGCAATATTATTACAGGTGGTAACATTTTCCACATCAAAGAGCATGTTTCTCTCCCAGAGTTTGAAAAGGAAAACAGAAGCAAGCCGTCAGGTATTCTATATGAGACTGGGTTATAAATTAGAATAGTGCATTCCAAACATGTCTACGTACTGGAATTGCCTGGGGAGCGCAGAAATACTGATGCCTATGCTTCATCCCAAGATTGGGATTTCACTGATGTGAGGTGTGGCCAACACTTGGAAGTCTTGAAAAATCTCCGGATGATTCTAATGTGTAGGCAACCAAGGAACTGGAGATCTCGAGCTATGTAGTTCAAACCTCAAGCCTCTGGACAGTGTAAAGCTTAGGTTTATGCATTAAAGTTTAAGCCAAGAAAATGATATCTGTCTGATTGGATTAATCAAGTTGCAGTCTATGTGGGTAAGGCATTATTTACATAAAGTCAGAGCAACTGATGAAAAAAAAAGTCAAATCAGTTATGTGCACACTCAAAGTCACACACACACACACACACACACACACACACACACATTATCAGTATTCAAAACAACCAGGATTTTAAAGTAACTTTGTCAAATTGAGTATATATCTCCAATTAGGGCTGACAGGTAAAATGCAGACAATTCAGTTAAATTTGAATTTGGGGTAAACAACAATTTTTAGTATGTCTCCAATGTTGCATGGGACATACACTAAAAATTAAGTGTTGTTTATCTGAAATTAACTGCATGCCTTGTATTTTTATTTGCTAAATGTGACAATTCTGCCTCAATTTTAAAGGACTAACAGTAGTAATTGACTGAGCAGTAGTAATTCAATATACTAGGACAAATCAGGACAAAAATTACCCTTAGCTTCTTGCTCATTGTGTGTGCTTCTGTTTTCTCAATTACATTGCCTAGTTAACCACCTCAAGCTCTCAATATCTACATGACTTTGTCTGCACTGAGGGCCAAGTGTACCTTATTCTGCCTCTTCTGTCTTTTCCGGAGGCGCAGGAACTCCTTGTGTTGCCTAGAGACAAAGTTCACTGCTGCGTATTCCAGTAAGGCAGCAAACACAAACAGAAGGCACACCGCCATCCAGATGTCAATCGCTTTCACGTAGGACACCTGAGAGAGAGAGAGAGAGAGAGAGAGAGAGAGAGAGAGAGAGAGAGAGAGAGAGAGAGAGAGAGAGAGAGAGAGAGAGAGAGAGAGACCATGAAAGCTTGCCGGGAAACCAGATTCTTAATGGTGTGAGCAGCAAAATAACCCCATTTTCTTGCTCAAGGATTTTCTAGCCCTTTCTTAAGAAAGTGCTTAAACAATGCACGGATTTTACTTTGAATATTCTGGACAGAGCATTGAAAGTCCCACACCCACCCTTGTTCCATTTCTGTCACTATAGCCCACCTGCTCAAGTAGCTTTATTCCTGAGACCGGCTCCAAAGGTGACTTCAAGAATTCCCTTAATAAGAGTAGATTTTAAGTATTCTCATCACAAAAAAATAAGTGTGTGAGATAATACATATATTAAATAGCTTATATACATATATCAAAACATCATGTTGTACACCATAAATATATACAATTTTTACTTGTCCATTTAAAAAATCTAAAATATCCCTTAATGAAATAAAAAGAAACAAAAACAAAACTTTGAGATAAAATAGATTGGAAACTATTATTAAAACTGCTCACTTCCTTCTATTTTTCCTATCATTAAAAAATCAATATAATTAAGATAATTATGAAACTTGGATGAGAAATAAACTATGTATGGCCTTAGGTCCTTCAAAAGTCAATTTATAATTTCCTTTAACTTACTCATTCTGACATGGAAACACAGTTCTAAATAGTTTTATACCCTCACAATTTAAGAGCATTCAACCAAAGTAAAATATTAGGGCTGTATCCTTGAGAAGGTATCTGGTTAAAAAAGAAAATTTTACAACCCTTCAGTGTTTGGTTAAAGTGTAAAGGGGGAAAGCAACTGGACAAAGTTGCAAAATATTAGATCCATTACTACAAAGAACACTTATCAAATGGCCATCTGAATGTGTACTATCCAGTTCTAATTTTTAAATAGGGTTTCCTATTTTTTCGATAGCTGTTACTAAGTGCATGTCAGCCAGTATTTTAAGCATTTTACATGTATTAATTTTTTTGTCCTTACAACAACTGTATTATCCCCATTTCCTGATGAGGAAATTGGGGTACAGAGGGGTAAAATAAGGTCACGAAAGTTGTAAATGACAGTCCAGGTATGGTGGCTCATGCCTGTAGTCCTAGCATTTTGGGAGGCCAAGGCAGGAGGATTGCTTGAGGCCAGGAGTTCAAGACCAGCCTGAGCAATAGCAAGACCTCATCTCTACAAAAAAAAATGTAATACGTGACAGAGGCAAGATTGGAATTGGAACTCAGTTTGACTATGGATTTTCTTTCTAAACACACACAAACATACTACTAGAATCATACAGTTTGTATCTTGCATTTCCTTTTGACCTTTATAGTGAGTATTTCCCATGTTATTTAACTCTCTTCTGGGTCATAATTGCCAATGCTTGCATAATGGTCTACCATGATAAATCATTCTGTATTATAGAACACTTAGGTTATTTTCTATCTTATTTTTGTGACTATAAATTTTCCTATGAACATTCTTCCCCCAAAATATTTGACTGTATCTCTGATTATTTGTTAGATCAATTTTTAGATGAGTTGCAGGAGTAAACGATATGAAAATAGGCTTTTGACTTAGAAAATTAGCAGCATCACAGAGGACACAAAAACAGAGACTCTGGAGCAAGATGCCCCAAGTAAGAAATACTGCTCTACCACTGACTACCTCTATAACTTTAGTAAGTTTTTTAACTTCTCTCTGCCTCCATTCCTCCATTCTCTCTGCCTCCATTCCTCCTGTAAAATAGGAGCAATAATAGTACGTACTTCATAGAATTGTTATGTGGATAGAATCATTCAATATGACAAGATCTTAGAATAGTGTCAAACACAGAATAAGAACTATGTAAATGTTGTAATTATTTCCCCATATAAGAGTGTGATTTTGTTCATGTAGAAATTTTGGAAGAGAAAAATATTAACAAGGAAAATAAAAATTATCCAAAATCCTAATATATTTCAATTATTATTTTTAAGATCACTACCTGCTTTACACTATTGGTGTAAGACAATCTGAACTACTTGTGTTAATTCCACATATGTTGTAGCAAAATGGTCTAGCACTTTGTTATCTCCAGCCCTTTGAATATATCACTCTTCCTACCTAGGATGCTCATTCTCATTCTTTCTAAGGGATTCCTCAGAATCCTTCAGGACTTGGCTCAGATATCGATTCCCCTGGGAAGCCTCCTTTACCTCTTCCCCCTTTCTCCCTGGGTTAAGGGCCACTTTTATTTGGTCCCTTGTCATTCCCTATTGAACCTGTCTGTTCCTTCCCAGCCCACCAGCTTCCCTGAACTTACCCTTAGACTGTAAGCTTGGATTTTTTTCCTTTTATTTTATCATATTATGGGGGTACAAATATTGTTAGGGTTACATATATTGCTCCTGCCATTCCTCCCCCCGCCCCCCATCTTACCAAAACATCAAGTGTGTCCTACTCCCAGGTGGTGCGCATCGCACCTATTTTGTAAGTATATATCCTTCCCCCCCAACCCCCTCCCATCTGCCCACCACCCAATAAAAGTTTTTTTTTTTCCTTTTTTTGACCTTTGGGTTACATTGTATATCTTTGCCTTTCCCTATGAAGGATTAGAGGTATTCCCTCCCCCCACACACAATGCTCGCCACAACCCTAAGATGTGTATCTCCCCCTCCCCCAAACCCTGGTGAGTACTACCACCACTTGAGCACCATAGTTTTTTTTTTTTTTTTTCTTTTATTTCATCATATTATGGAAGTACAAACATTGTTAGGGTTACAAATATTGCCCCTGCC
>VSMD01096958.1:0-16004 GCA_008750895.1 Mirza zaza
ATTTTCCTGGTTAGAGCTGGAACCCATACTACTAAGTGAAATATCCCAAGAATGGAAAAACAAGAACCACATATATTCACCAGCAAACTGGTATTAAATGAGCAGCACCTAAGTGGACACATAGGTACTACAGTAATAGGGTATTGGGCAGGGGGACGGGGGTGGGTGGGTATATACATATATAATGAGTGAGAAGTGCACCGTCTGGGGGATGGTCATGCTGGAGACTCAGAATTGTGGGGGGAGAGGGGAAAGGGCATTTATTGAAACCTTAAAATCTGTACCCCCATAATATGCTGAAATTAAAAAAAAAAGATAAAAATTTCAAAAAAAAAAAAAAAGAGGGTACATTAGCTTCCTGTGGTTTCTATTAAAAACCACCACAAATGGGGACTTAAACAGCATACATTTAATCTCTTGTAGTTCTAGAAGCCAGACATTTAAAATCAGCTTCACTGAATAAAATGCAAGGTGGTAAAAGGGCCTCATTTCCTTCAGAAACTCTACGGTATAATCCCTTGCTACCTCCAGCTTCCTCAAGGACTACGTAACTCCAAACTCTGCCTCCACGGTCAGGCTATCTCTTTCTCTCTTCTCTCTCTGTGTATGTGTGTGTGTGGCTGAGTGTGTGAAATCTCCCTGTCCCTCTTATACAAGGATATATGTGATTGAACTTAGATCCCACCGAGATAATCCAATACAATCTCACTACATCAAGATTCTTAACTTAATCCATCACTTCTGCAAAGACCCTTATTATATTCACTTTTCAGGGATTAGAACCTAAGGTCTTCAGGAGGCCATTATTCAATCTAACACAGAAGATATATGATTTGAGGACACCAGGCATATTTGAGGGCATAAGTACCATGAGTCAATATATGAATGCTGAATGGAAACACACCAGCTTCTTCCTCACTTAGCTTCCATTACATCAAAAAATCTGAGTATTTGCATTCCAGCAAATAGATTTAAAAGCTCTTCTGCAGAGAACTTGATGAGTCTAAAAGGAAAGTTCTAAAGTCAGTTCCCCAAAAATGCCCCTCACCAACAGATCACTTTTCAGTGAAGCTCAAAGTTGACAAATCACACTCATATGATCAGAGTCTCCATAGAGATTTTTATTCTCCCACTTCAATCATGGACAGGCAGGAATTGCCAGGTATCTGAGAGAAACTTCTAATGTGGAAGAGAGACTCCAAAATAAACAAACAAAAAAAAAAAATGCCTCTTGAGAATGACAGGCTCAGTCCATCAAATACCAACAGAAAAAAGTAGTCATTCTCAGATCTTCAAAGTACTAAATTTTAATTCTCATATAACATTCCTCACAAAATTACTAAGCACCTCCACTTCAAGCCAAAATGGAATAATAGAAACTAGATTTACTCTCCTACCGTGTTTCCCCGAAAATAAGACCTACCCATAAAATAAGCCCTGGCAGGATTTCTAAGCATTTGCACAATATAAGCCCTACCCCAAAAATAAGACCTAGTGATGGGAATGGCTATGCAGCATATCTGCACAACCCATGCATTTCGTCGCAGAGTGGTAAAGAAGTCGAGCAGCCCTTCTCATCTGCCCCATGAGAGCTCTATTGCTCGACATGAGAGATTGGGGCCAATGGTTCTAAAGGAAATAGAGTCACAAGAAAATCAGGATGGAATTCAGGGTTTGGAGAGTTATGATGATGTTCCAGAAGAAGACGACTTAACTATATTTGAATAAATGTAGATTGCTGTACCGTACTTAAAAAAAATTTACACATCCCCTGAAAATAAGCCCTAAGATGTCTTCTTGAGGAAAAATAAATATAAGACTCTGTCTTATTTTCAGGGAAACACGGTACTTGAAACAAATAAACAAAGACAAAATAACTGAATTAATCATTTGCAAGATATGGACATCTGGCAACGAAGGTGAGTCCTAATACTGACTCCAACTTATTACCTTCAGAAAGTTTACAAACCAAGACAGAGTGAGGAAAAACTCAGGTGAAGCTTGATGACTCCCTCAATTGATAAGACAAAGATGAGACTTCAGGGAGATTAAGGCAGCTAGTGTTTGCAAGGCAGAGTACCAGAGAGAAGAGAGCTCAGGAGAGAAATCCAGAGAGCTGCAAAGGATGCAGTATGAATCAGTGCTACAAATGAGGAAACTACTCAAGTTAGGGGAAGAAAATTTGCAATGAGATAGTGTTAACAATATCCAGTTCTGACACAGAGATGGTAATGGGGCCAGTTCTCACCAGCAATCTTGAAAACCTCATTGTTCACAGGCATTAGATAGAGCACACAGAAGGCTCTTTTCTCTAGAAAGGGTACTCGAATCCACCCAACAAATTTCAAAAGCAAAGATTCAAAGGATGAAACTTCTTCCAAGTAACTGGAATCCATTTCAAAAAAAAAAAAAAAAGCTCAAGGATATAAACAGGAAACAAAAATGCACAGGACTAAACAAAGGGAAATTCTTAATGTTCAGCATCCAATCAAAAATTATTAGGCAGATAAAATGTAGAAAAATATGACATAATGAGGCAATAAATTAACATAAACTGACCCATTACTGATATAGATGTTATAATTAGCAGACAAGTACATTAAAATGTTATTATAACTATATTCCATATATCCAGAAAGTTGAGTAAAGACATAGAAAGATATTTAAAAACTCAAACATTTAAAGATAAAAATTACATCGTCAGCTGTGCACGGTGGCTCATGCCTATAGTCCTAGCACTCTGGGAGGCCGAGATGGGAAGACTGCTTGAGCTCGGGAGTTTGAGACCAGCCTGAGCAACAGCAAGACCCCATTTCTACTATAAATAGAAAGAAATTAGCCAAACAACTAAAAACAGAAAAAATTAGCCAGGCATGGTGGCACGTGCCTGTAGTCCCAGCTACCCAGGAGGCTGAGGCAGTAGGATCACTTGAGCCTGGGAGTTTGAGGTTGCTGTGAGCTAGGCTGACGCCACAGCACTCTAGCCCAGGCAAGAGAGTGAGACTCTGTCTCAAAAAAAGTAAAAATAATAAAAAAAACTACATTGTCCAAGAAGAAAAATTCTTTGGAAAAGATTAATGTTAATTAGACATTGAAGAAGAAAATAGTAAAATTAAAGATATAGTAATAGAAAATATCCACAATGAAGCAGAGAGAAGTAAATGAATCAAAAAATGAACACAGCATCAATAAGCTGTGAGACAATGTCATACAGTCAAACATAGGTATCCTTAGTGTTTTCCATGAAGAGAAGAAAAGGAAAAAGAAAAAATATTTGATAAATAACCTCCAAAACTTTAAGAATTTGAAAACTATAAATGCATAGTCTGAAAAGTTCAATAAGCTCTAGCCACAAGAAATATGAAGAAAACTACACAATGTAGTTTCACTAAAATTACTCAAAACCAGTGATAAAGAGAAAAATCTTAATATTAGCCAAAGGGAAAAAGAAACATTATGTACAGATGAAAAGACAAAAAGATGACAGCAGGTTGCTTGTTGAAAACAATGCAAGTGAGAAGAAAATAGAACAACATATTTAAAGTACTGATGGGTGAAAAACGGTAAATCTAGAATTCCACACACATAGACAAAATCTTCAAAAAGTAAGTCCTCGAAAAGTAAATCTTCGAAAAGTCACATCTGGGTTTTCTGTTCTGTTCCATTGGTCTATGTCTCTATTTTTGTGCCAATGCCATACTGTTTTGGTTACTATAGCCTCATAGTATAGTTTGAAGTCTGGTAATGTGTTGCCTCCTCCCAATTTCTTCCTTTTGTTTAAGATTATTTTGGCTATTTGGACTCTTTTTGGGTTCTGAATGAAGCATAGAATTATTATTTCTAAATCTGTAAAATATGGCATTGGTATTTTGATTGGAATTGAATTGAATCTGTAAACCATTCACATACAGCCAACTGATTTTTAATAAAGCAGACAACAATATACACTGGGGAAAACAATCCCTATATAGTAAATGGTGCTCAGAAAATTGAATAGCCACATGCAAAAAAATGAAACAGAACCCACTATCTCTCACAAATCACAAAAATTTAATTCAAAATGGATAAATGACTTAAATCTAAAATATGAAGCCATAATAATTCTAGAAGAAAATGTTGGAAAAACTCTTCTAGATAACAGCCTAGGCAAAGAATTTATCAAGAAGACCCTAATGGCAATCACAGCAACAACAAAAATATATAAATCAAACTTCATTAAATTATAAAGCTTTCTGCACAGCCCAGGAAATAATCAACAGAGCAAATAGACAACCTACAGAATGGGAGAAAATATTTGCAAGCTATACAACCAATAAAGGACTAATAACAAGATTCTACAAAGAACTCAAGCAAATCAGGAAGAAAAAAATCAAACTACCCCATCAAAAAATGGGCAAAAGACATGAGCAGAAGCTTTTCAAAAGAAGATAGACAAATGGTCAATAAATATATGAAAAATGCCCAACAACACTAATCATCAGAGAAAAATGCAAATTAAAACCACAATGAGATATCACCTTACTCCTGTTAGAATGACTTTTAATAAAAAGTCCAAAAAGAATAGATGCTGGCATGGATGCAGAGAAAAAGGAATACTTATACATTATTAGTGGGACTGCAAATTAATACAGCCTCTAAGGAAAACAGTAGATACCTCAAACAGGAGACACCTCAAAGAATTAAAATAGACCTACCATTCAATCCAGCAATCCCACTACTGGATATTTACCCAGATAAAAAGAAGTCATTTTATCAAAAAGACATATGTACCTAAATGTTTACTGGAGCATAATTCACACTTGTGAAGGTAAATACACAAATGCCCATCAGTTCATGACTGAATTAACAAAATTTGGTATATGTATATGATGGCATACCACTAAGCCCTGAAGAAGGATGACTTAATGCTTTTTGCAACAATTTGGGTAGAAATTCACTTATTCTAAGTGAAGTATCTAAAGAATGGAAAAACAAACACCACATGTACTCACTATTTAATTGGAACCAACTGATAAGCACATATGTGCATAGAGGGAAGTAAAACTCAGTGTAAATCAAGCATGGGGGAGGGAGGAGCAGGGGATGGGTTATAACCTGCTTAATGGGTGCAATGAAGATCATCAGGGTGACAGACACACTTATAACCATGACTTAAGCATTATAAAAGTCATCCAGGTAACCAAAAATATTTGTAACCCTATAATACTTTGAAATTTAAAAAAAGAACTAAAAGTAGACCTACCATTGTTAGGCAGGGACCAAATCTGCAGGTGGCAGATCCAGGCCAGAGGGCAGTTCCTAGGGGCAGAGGAGCTGGGGAAGGAACTGCAGAGAAATGCAGCTAACAACCACAAAGAGCAGGAACTTGAGGTTTTGAGGCATATACACTTGTGGAGCTGCAAGTTCATCATAGGAATACCTGTTAATCATGTATATCAATCATCTGGTAATGTCCCACACCTTCCATAATCCCTCCCCGAGACTAGGCCAATAAGAAGAAACCACCTGGGAGTCCTTAACACCTTTCTCCACTTGTGGAGTCTGACCCATTCCTTTCTGGAAAGTACTCTGGTTTCACATAGCTCCCTTATTTTCTGCAATAAAAGCTGTTTTGTGTGGAGTTGCTTCCTGATGGTATTCACTCCATCACACAGGCCCTGCTTGTAAATTTTCCAAGCAAGGAGCCAAAGCACCAGGAGAACAGTCCACCAAGAGGCTGGACCTGACACCATTTGATGCAGTAAACCCACTACTAGGTATTTACCCAAAGGAAAAGAAGTCATTTTATCAAAAAGACACCTGCACTTTAACGTTTATTGCAGCACAATTTACAATTGCAAAGATGTGGAATCAACCCAAGTGCCCATCAATTCATGAGTGTATTAACAAAATGTGGTATATGTACCAACATGGAATACTACTCAGCCATGAAGAAGGATGACTTAATGCCTTTTGCAACAATTTGGAAGGAACTGGAGATGATTATCTAAGTGAAGTGTCTAAATAATGGAAAAACAAACACCACATGTACTCACTATTAAATTAGAACTAACTGAGGAGCACACATGTACATAGAAGGAAGTAAAACTCAATGGAAATCAAGTTGGGAGAAGGGAGGGGAGTGGAGGGGATGGGTGAAAAACTACCTAATGGGTACAATGAATAATATCTGGGTGCATTGTAGTTTTGATTTGCATTTTCCTGATGATTTAGACATGTTGAGTATTTTTTTATATGTTTGCTGGCCATTAGGCTATCTTCTTTGAAAAGTTTCTGTTCATGCCTTTTGCCCACTTTATAATGGGGTTGTTTGATTTTGTCTTGCTGATTTGCTTCTGTTCTTTATAGATTCTAGTTATCAGCAGAAGCAAATCAGCAGGAAAATGCAAATCAAAACTACAATGCAGTATCACTCAACTCCAGTGAGAATGGCTTTTATCAAAAAGTCCCAAAACAACAAATGTTGGTGTGGATGTGGAGAGAGAAGAACACTCACACACTGTTGGTGGCACTGCAAACTAGTGTTTTGCAGTCCCTCTATGGAAAGTAGTATGAAGATACATCAAAGAACTAAAAGTAAAATTGCCATTTGATCCAGCAATCCTACTACCGGATATTTACACAAAGAGGGGAAAAAAAGACATTCTATAAAAAAGACATCTGCACTGGAATGTTCATAGCAGCACAATTCACAATTGCAAAGATGTGGAAACAACCCAAGTGTCCATCAATACATGAGTGGATTAATAAAATGTGGCATATGTATACCATAGAGTACTACTCAGCAATAAAAAATATGGTAAACTAATCCTTCTTCATTATGCTAAGTAAAGTATCACAGGAATGGAAAAACAAGCACCACATGTACTCACCATCAAATTGGTATTAACTGATCAACATTTTTGTGTACATATGGTAGTAACAGTAACATTCATCGGTGTCTGGCAGGTGGGAGAGAGGAGGAGGGGATGGATATATTCACACCTAATGGGTGCAGTGTGCACTGTCTGGGGTATGGACATGCTTATAGCTTTGACTTAGGTGGGGCAAAGGCAATATATGTAACCTAAACATGTGTACTCCTGTAATATTCTGAAATAAATAAATATATATATATAATCTTTAAATAAAAGACCAAAGTCAGACGACTAACACTATACATGATATGACTTATTATAAAGCTACAGTAATCAAGATGATGTTATATTGGCATCAAGATAGACATATAGATCAATAAAGCAAATAAAAGGAGTCCAGAAATCAGCCACATATACATGGATAATGAGTTTCAACAAAAATGCAACATCAAAATTAGTGGAGAAAGGACAGTCTTTTCAAAAATGGTACTGGAAAAATTAAATATCCATGTAAAAAAATGAACTTTGATCCCTATCTTACACTTCATATAAAAATTAATTCAGAATGGATTATTATAGACTTAAGTATAAAATCTGTAACTGTAAAAACTTCTAGAATAAAGCATAAAAGAAAACCTAGGCAACTTTGAGTTAAGCTAAGTTTTCCTATCTACAATATAAAAAGCACAATTCATAAAACAGCAACTTCATAACTTTCATTTCATCAAAATTAAAAATGCCTTTACTTCAAAAGACAAAAAATGAAAAAACTATTAAAAGAATGAAAAGACAATCCACATAATAAAAGAACATACTTACAAATCATGCATCAGATACAGGAATTGTATCCAGAATATATAGATAACTCTAAAACTCAAATAATAAAAAAATTAAAGAGATATAGACAAAAGATTTGAGCAGACATTTAATGAAAGAAGATATATGAATGGCAAATAGGAACATTAAAAAGATGCTCAGCAATATTAGTCATTAGGGTAACGCAACTTAAAGCCGCAATGATATACAAATACACATCTATTAGAATGGCCAAAATTAAAAACACTGTACCAGATGTTGGAAAAAACATAAAGGAAGTGGAATTCTCATTTGCTGCTAGTGAGAATACAAAGTGGTAGAACCACGCTGGAAAGCATTTTTGGCAGTTTCTTAAATAGTTAAAAGTATATCCATCATATGATCCAGAGATTCTACTCCTAGATATTTACTGAAGAGAAATTTTAAAATATATCTATACAAAGACTTATACATAAATGTTTATAGCAGCTTTATGTGTAATAGCCAAAATCAAGAAAGAACCAAAAATGTTCACTGTCAGTTATATGGATAAACAAACTCTGGCATACCCAAATAACAGAATACTAAGCAATAAAAAAGAATAATCTATTGATACATAATACATCAATAAATTTCAAAATATGCTGAGTAAAACCATTCAGATTTTTGTAAATATATACTACTCAATTTTGTTAATATAAATTCTGGGAAATGCAAAGTCATGTATAGTAACAGAAAAAGATCAGTAGTTGCTTGGGCAGTGTAGTCAGTCAGACCTCAACAAAGCTGTTAAAATGATTGAGAAACAAATTGAAGACAATTGAAGCACCACAATAAATACTGATAGTAATGTATTATACTATTTAAAATACATGACTTCACCTATAAAAGAGAAGGAGATAAAGAAAATAAGAAAAGGGGGAAGGTTCTTCTTCAGAGATAATAAACTCAAAGTAAATGTGATAATTATAAAAATATTATTTTGCAAACTTCAGTATAATAAATTGAATTAGGAAAATAAGTAATTAATGTGAAAACATGATTTAAACACTTCCATATATTTTATATATTTCATACTTTTTAAGTTACTGGTCTTCTTAGTCTAATAGTTTCATGTTTGTTGGTATTTCTTATCCATGCATAGCTTGCTCCCAATTTCTTTGCATAAACTCAACCTGGTACATGTCTCTTGTAATGGGTAGCAGTTCTGATAAAAGTATATTAAGCTGTAAAAACAGGGCAGCATTTTCTAGGGAAGACTTTCTTTGATATAAGTGAATAATTCTGGCATCAGTAAACAAGGTATTTATAAGTCCTTTTCTGGTCTGGAAAATACATTAGATCTCTGTTTCAAACCATTTTTACAAATACAGACACATATTACAAGAGTCAATAAAGAAAAATGCTTTTATACTATGTCTTCTGAGATTTCCATGACAATAACAAGGATAAGTACATGATCTTTAATTTCTATATATTTTCTAAGATGAGACTGAAGCAAAAAGATTGGTTATGTTTATCTTCTATTTTTTTTTTCTATCTCTGATAGCTGCAATTTCTCTTTCCTATAGAAATAGAAGTAAAATGGAAAAAAATCTCAAATGTCACTGATGTGTTTTCAGTAGCTAAGTATGCAAGTTAAATATTTCACCTCTAGCAATTTCGATGTTATTTTATTTCAATTATCTAGGGAACTACTGTTTTATATAGCTCCAGGTATATAAAGGAGTAAAATTTCTCCAGTGATTGAAGCTGGTGCCAGTATTCTGCTAGGAATTTTGAATATACATCTCTTCCTGTCTTCTTTCAGCAGCAAAATAAGTGGGGAAATTATGCCAATTACGAATTGTTCTGCTATACTTAACATGCATTTTTAGTTTTAAAAATGTTAAAGCTTTACACTACTAGAAAGTTGTATTAGTCATTATTAAGAGGCAAAACCACCAAAAAATGAGATCATGGCATGAATCAAAAATGGGGTGATAACTCTTAAAGAAATAAGGTAAACTTTAAGGATTTTTTATTTTTAAAAGGAAATTATAAGAAGAGAAGAATTTAGATTTCTCCTTTTTTATTTTTTTATTTTTACTGGGAATATATTTCTCAGTTCTGCTTCCTATGTCTGCCCAACAAAGGCAACTGGAAATTTCCTGCCACTTTAGTCTGTGGAAATAACTTATTTACACAATGGTAGGCTCCTCTGTTTCTGCCCCAAATTGTTTAACACTAATGGGGTATGCTGCAATTCATTTATGACACTAAGTTAACATCGGACTCCATAGGTTTAAGGGCTTAATCTTCCACAAGACTACTCTCACTTCAGATGCCAGCTGCAAGTCTGGTTCCCCAAGCCACTTGCACTTCTGATCAACCGACTACTAATCCAGGAGTTCCCCAAAAACTCCCTTAGGGTCAATAATGCACTAGATGGCTAAAACCTATAATTCTAGCACTCTGGGAGGCTGAGGGAGGAGGATCGCTCAAGGTCAGGAGTTAGAGACCTGCCTGAGGAAGAGGGAGACGCTGTCTCTACTAAAAGTAGAAAGAAATTAGCTGGACAACTAAAAATATATACAAAAAATTAGCCGGGCATAGTGGCACATGCCTGTAGTCCCAGCTACTTGGAAGGCTGAAGCAGAAGGATTGCTTGAGCCCAGGAATTTGAGGTTACTATAAGCTAGGCTGATGCCACAGCACTCTAGCCTGGGCAACAGAGCGAGACTCTATCTCCAAAAAATAAAAAATAAATAATGCACTAGAACAACTCACAGAATTAAAAAGTGCTCAGGAAAGTGCTATATTCATTATTATAATTTTAATTTAAAGGATACACATAAAAGGACCAAACAGATTGATTTAAATGGTGAGGTATAGAAAGAGATCCAGAGTTTCTATGCCATCTTTTGTGGAGTCAGGCCACATCACCTTCACAGCACATCTATGTAATCAACAACCAGAAAGCTCCACTGAGCTTCAGTGTCCAGAAGTGTTTTATTTACATAGGCAAGGTTGATTAAATCATTGGCCACATGATTAAGCCCAATCTCCATCCCCCTCTCCTCTCTTGAGGTCAGGCTGGTCTTTCTGGTTGCCAACTCCCATTCTGAAGCTATCTAGGGGCTTATCATTAGTCACCACTCACTTTATTTTATTTAAAAATTAAAAATCATTAAAGTCTACCTTATTTCTGTAAGAGTTTTCACACCATTTTTAATTAGCCTATTTTTAATTAGCATAACAAAGGTATTCCTATCACTCAAGAAACTTGAAGGGTTTCAGGAGCTCCATGACAGATACTCAGGACAAAGATCAGACAAATTCTTTATTATGCCACATATGCTATCTGGTCCTGGTGCCTTTGATTTTCTATTCAAGCTGCTTCCACCACTGTCTGCTTTCTAGTATCTAATTAATAGAATCAAGAACATGACTTTACCTTTGCAGGAAATTCTTGCCCAGTAAGATAAAGTGGCAAGAATCTTGAAAATCCATTTATCCAAATAAAAAACTATTCAACTAGCTCCCTCTCAAAACAACAGGTTGCTCATCAGAATAAATAACTCCTCCTGTGTATAATACATACCTTGAAAGGGCAAATTACTTGTTTATCAAATGACTGGTTAATTATCAAGACTTGCTTCAAAACTCCCACCTTGCTTTGTACACTAATCCCAAACTATTATATCATGCATATTGTCCAATCCCAACTAACCACATATCATTAAAAGATTCACCTAAAACTGGATCCCAAAGTCATGTAACTATATGTTCTTGACCTCTCTTTTTCCAAGATACAACTAAATTTTTTTTCAAAAAGGTGGTCTCCCTTTCTGCAGAATAAAACTTTGCTTTGCTTCACCAATTTATTATTTCAGTGGTCTTTTCCAGAAGTTGACCATCAATAATAGTCCTAAAATTTTTCTTCCTGTAAAATTCTGTTAAAGGTAGCCTTTCCCATCTCAACAGTTTGCTCTAGATTTACAGAAATTATTCTGATATGTGATACTGCTGATACTCTGACCACTACTACTTCTGAAAGCAATAAACTGGTTTTTGTCTCTGAGCCAGCAGTCTTCTGACAGCATCCACAAAACTGTAACAGACTAACTTTTTAGATTTCAGATAGGGTAAAAATCTTAGACCCTTCAGAGTTCTTGACAACCTGTTATATTCAAAAATAGAAGTAAAGGATTTCTGGATATTAACATATAAATAATACTCATAGGTGGCTCTTTTATATGAAGGGGCAAAATGGAAAACAGATTCGATGAAAATCCATTAATCGTAACTTCTAGTAAAGTCAGGCATTTGATCTTTTTATATGATTCCATTTATATGAAATATTCAGAATAGACAAATCCATAAGGACAAATGTTGCCAGAGGTTGAAAATAAGGAGGAATGGAGAGTGATTGGTGTTGAGTAAGAGGTTTCTTTTGGGGGTGAAGAAAATATTATTCTATGTTTAAACTGGCACATGGAATGACTGATTTTTCTAAAACAACTAGAGCATGACTGAACAACATATTTTACACCTTGGTAACCATACTTTTCAGTCCTCTCTTTGAAACCAACACCGTGCATATCACTAACCTGGTCCTTTGGCTTTTGATCTTTGTTTAGGGGCTGCAAGAGGCTTCACTGCTTCATTCCTTTCTTCAGTGACATTGTCAGATGACCATGTGGGAATCAGGTTTTCAGGTTGAGCACTGGACTTAGTGTTATGCTGCAGTTTCTCCTCCTTGACTTGAGAAATACTGCATTTACCTTCTAGTGCATTAGAACCATCTAAGTGTCTTGGCTCTTGATTCTCCTTTAATTAAACCACTTAGTTCATTGAACCCTTCCTTACCTGAAGGCAAGATGTCAATATGTACCCTACTTGTTGTGGCCAACTACTCTGTGATATTGCTCACATCTGGTTTTCAGGTGTGGTCTTTCAGACTAGTAGGTGACTTCAAGGGACCAAGGACTGTGAGTTTCTCCTGGGACCAACATTTGTCTTCATTCATCACAATTGTCTTAGAGCCGTCAGAAGAGTGTGGTTGATCACTTTATGATTTGATTCTGCCCTTCTGGAAATCACTGTAGCCTCAGGCTTAGATTTGTAGTCACCATTTTTAATGTTATTTTTAGAGATTTTTGTCTTTATGGCCTCCAAAAACAAGGAGATTTGGCAGTTTATCTAAGGCTGCCTCAGGATGCTACTCTCAGAGGGTCTTTCTTCAGGCATTTTGCTCAACATTGTTCTTCAGTTCTGCCAGCTCTGCACTATAATCTATTGGTGTTGGTAGCAGCTTTTCTTCAATAATCTGATAAACAAAAGAATTGGTATTTTTTGCATTGAAAGCATGCTTCAGGGTGGCCATAGACACAGCATTCCAAAACCCAAATATCCAACTTATATTAATAATTGTGGGTTTGTTCGAGAACAATTCAAGGCTTATGCAGTAGGGCGTGCCAATGAGGGTACTAGCCATGTACTCCCATGATCTGGGCCAGGGTACTCCCACAAGATATTTGATTTTAAACAGTCCAAAGAATGTCAAAGAAAGTGTCAATAACTACATACAGATTTTCAAAATGAATTTAAACCATTTGCATATGGAGATAAAATATAAAAATGAATAGGAATGATTTGTTTCTGGAAAGTATCTAGTATTATTCAAAACAATATTGTTTACAGGAATTTATTGTCTTGGAAGAAATGTTAGAAATTTTACTTTGGCTTCAATTTATTTTTTCTTAATTCCTAGGAGAGCTATTGGTGTAAGAAACAACAACAACAAAAAATTACCTTTCAAGAATACGAGTTAAAGGCAATAACCCTGTCTTATCTTCTTTGTGAAGTTTATAAGAAATTGTGCCCTACAAAGGAAAGAAGAAAAAGAAAGAAAAATATGAGAAAATAAAGAGATGACAAAAAGGAGAGAAGCATAAAAATAATGGTAAACTTATGAATAAATAAGAGGAGAAAGAGGAGGAGATAAAAGAGAAGGAAAACATAAGGGAGAAGAGAAAGATCATGAAGAAGAAAAAGAGACAAAATAGAAGACAGTTCTTTGTGTAGCATATAACAGTAACATATTATAGCAAGGAATTCTCAAGACTTAGTCAAATTTTGGCAGAAGCTATAGAGATTATAGAATTTGTGTTTGAAACATGAATAGGGAAAAGTGAAGCAAGTCAGCTAATGGGCATAAGGTAGACCTTTTAATCAGAATTCATAAGAGTAAAAGGAAATTTTTTAAGTAACTAAAGGCAATTCTAGGGTCTGAGTATGTCTCCAGAAGTTCATATGATGAAACTTAATCATGAATTCAGAGGTGGGAACTTTAGGAAATGATTAAGTCATAAAAGCAGAGCCCTCATGGATGAGATTAGGACCATTACATAAGTGTTTGAGGGAATAGATTCTCTGTTTTCCTTTCTCCCACCATGTGAGGACACTGTGTTCACGGAAGCATCTTGAAAGCAGAGACTGGAGCTCTTACCAGACACCTAACCTGCAGACTTCTTGATCTTGGTCTTCCCAGTTTTCAGAGCCATGAGGGAATAAATTTTTGTTCTTTGTAAATAACTCAGTCTCAGATATTTTGTTATAGCAGCATAAATGAGCTAAGACAGGCAGACATTTTGTATCAATATCTTTAAGAAAATAAGGAACACTGTATAAATAATTGTTTTAAGGTGTTTAAAACATTCAAATGCATTGAAACACTGTTGCATATTATATCTTTATACTATTTTTTTCTTTTTTCTAAGAATATGATCTCCACTTTGCATAGCCTAAAACCCCAATTTGCCACAAGGAATGTGGGGAATGGTAGAATGTGAGAGTAGATTAATATGCTGTAGAAGGAATGGCAGCATAAAAACAGAGGTGATATTTAGTTCCTAACAACTAAATTAAAATTATGCAGTAAAATCATGGCTTTATGATCCTTGGTTTCTATGTAGCCAAGAAAGAATCCAAAATCAGATGACAGTCTAGCTAGAGAGACTGTCACAGAGGGTGCGCATAGCCACCAAAGAGACTCTGCAGTGGGGGGCTTTTGAGTGCAGAGTCACTTTTAGTGCTCAGAGCTCATCTGTTTATTCCCTTAATTTATTCAATGAGTATACATGCTCTTTCCTACTTGTATTCACCCAGGCAAACTTGTACAGTCTTCAAAATTCGGCAACTTTCAACTCAGATGAAAGGTTTTTCTGATCCACCACACTGATTTAGATGACTCTTGTCTGTGGTTCCATGTGTAGCAGCATCTGAAAAAAAATCTAATATATTCCTTATCACACCATGTTCTAACTCTTATTTTAAGCTATACAACTTCCCTGATGACTATAAATTTTTAAGAGAGCGCACCATTTCTACTTTGATGGCATATCTATATTGGATGTTCGTTAAATGTTTGTTGAGTGAATAAATTTAGACTATAGTTCTGGCAAAGTATACTAATGTTTGTAAGACTTCAAATTTCAAGGTTTCAACAATATGGCTGTCTTTTTACACTTATGCTGATTTGATTGAGTCTTCATATACTTCAAGTGCTTAAAGTTTCATCATCTATAGCCAAAAGGAAACGCTTTTTGATGGAATCCTACCTTTTTTCATGTAAATTCAACCAAATAATTTTAATTTCACACATAAAAAATATTTTGTTTTTCTAAAATTCAATATTATGGGGATGATTCAATATATTCAATATTATGGGGATGATTTTTTTTTCTTTTGTTGATTGTATGGTTGGGAAACATGGGCATTGTCTTTTGTCTTGAACTTACTGCCCTTTAATTGGTAGATTTAGCCTAAATTTAGAGTAAATGAATAAAAGAGACATAAGCAATCCATCTGGGAATAAAACAGAAAAGTAATCGATGAACATTCTTTCTCTTGTTCTGTGAATGATATAGCTGAGCAGAAATCAAGACAGTAACAAGCAGAGTGATTTAATCAAACAAAGTAGGGGTTTTTTTTTGTTTTGGCTTAGAATCACAGTGTGTGGAATCCAGTGAACCATTACTTTTCAATACAGTTTTTGTAAACTCTCCATTTATGCAAAATTATGTATAACATGAGAATTTAGAAATAAGGTCTCAAAGCTCTACTAAGTTCAGCTTGGCTAGAGTTGCACTAGATTTAAACTATTAAAAAACTCACAAAACTTCATCCCATTTTGTATATGACACCCAAATTTTCCACTTGTCAAATTTTACCTTAAAATTGGGAGAGCAGGAGGGTTTCTTAAAACTTGAAACTACAGGTAGACAACTTGATCAGTTCGCAGGATGTTCCTATTGTTTTAACCTTGGGAAGTAAGTCAGAATAAATCTGAATGCTGCTTCAAGATGG